>NDXB01002323.1:82959-98986 GCA_002631895.1 Agapornis roseicollis | reverse complement strand
GGGGGCCGGGGGGGACGGGGAGGGAAGCAGTGAAAGTGAAGATAAAGAAAACATTATGGCATTCATTGTCAGTCTTAACTGCTGAATTTAGTTAGTTCTCTGCAATACTGGATAGCCAGGTCTGTGTCAGGCAAGCTTTGAACCTGTAGGATGGGTTTGGCCTAAGCTGCGCCATCCACTAACTGCTGAAGAGTACTTTGGCTGGCTGCTTTTATTGCTAGGGAAGAAATCTATGGATCTCATAATTCTGATTACTGTGTGAGCTTATTACGTTTTCTTTATAGAAGTTATGCCTTTGGGCAATTGATGGGGCTTTTTCTTAAAAAGAAGGAAAACCTGACATTTGTTGTCCAGTGTGTAAGCAGTGGATCTACTGGTGTGGAAGGGGTCAGACTGGGCCAGCCATGCACTGTAGGTGATCTGGGCATGCTCAGCTGGATCCCTTTGAATGCTGGGCTGTCCAGCTGTGCAGGCAGAGCTACTTTCTTGGCTGGCCTGCAGAATGTCTTGAAATCCATGGTTTTGTAAATCCTGCTTTTCAGCCCCAACAAGGTTTGCAGTTGGAAGAAAGTGAACATGTCTCTTTCGTAACCCGAGTGGTACATGTCTGTGTATAAATGCATCATTGCATATGAGCATGTGCCTTTTTGTTGAATTTCATAGCATTACTGATTTTACTTCACCGTTCTCCCTTCTTTGTTCCCTTCTCATCCTGCTGCAATCTGTTGTACTTCGTTTATGAGCAGAATTATTTTGATGAGTTTCAAGAGACATACTAATGTGCTTCTAAATATATAAAAAAATCTGTGGATGTCACTTCAGAACATGCTTTCATCATGGTACAGTCAGATTTTTAGCTCATGGGGTTTCATCATATTTTCTTTAAATGCTTTTCCTTTGGAACAGAGTAATTTACAAAAAGCTTTGGCACATTCTGTCCCTAACCTGTGAACTGCAGGATAAATTGTCATCAGGAGGTAATCCAGTGGAAGTCAATGATATTATCTCTTTTGCCTCTGCAATGTCCTCATGTGTTTAAGATCGAAAACAAGTTTCTATTTAGAAAAGTGATGGCTGTTCTAGCAAGGGCAGAAGTTGGTTTTTACTCTCAAGTAAGTACAGGCATTTCCCAGCTAGAAGCCAGAGTGACCTCCAGGCTCTTGCATGGTTAGGAAGGGGCCAGAGCTATGCTGGTGGAAGAGGGGTGAAATTTGTGCTGGTAGAAGTATCTCTTCACCTGAACAAAGCTCTTGAGCTGTGTGAAATGCAAAACCAACCAAACACAAAAGGCAACTCTGTGGTATTTCACATCTATTAGAATGGTGTATATGAAGGCCCTAAAATGAGACTCTAACCAGGCTCAAGGAGGCTTTTCTAGAAGTATTTCAGTTCTGAGCTATCCATGTATTTATTGCTGCTAGGTTTTGTGTTTATTTTCAGATGGTAGTTGCTTGAGCTATGTTCTTACCTGACCCGGTTCCAATGTCTGTACTTAGTTTCAGCTAAAGAGAACTCAGTGACTTGGCTGTTGATAAATGATAAAAGCAGGAAAATAGATTCACAGATTAACTAGTCATAGGGAAGCACTAATTACAAGTGCTAAAAAGTTTCATAACAGTGCTAATAATACCCTCTCTCCTCATTATAAGACTCCCTGTTATGATTTCATCACCGTACAAGCACGTGCACTTTGGCTCCTTGCTGCATTAAACCCTGGAACTGTGTGTGTTGCCAGTGCCTGCTCCCTGAATGCACATGGAGAAGGGAATTGGCTTTGCCACTGAGCAAAGCTGTGCTCTCCTCGGGATTTGCTGTTCTTGGGCCTGGTGTTACCACCAGGTGTCTGGGCCTGTGATGAGGGAATGACCCATCTCAGGATTTCTGTGTGGGAAGGAAACCGAAAGGGGCCCTGTGTCTTTAAATTTCTGTGATTTCACACGGTCTGCCTGGCGATAGACCTCTGTCCTAAACCTGCAGAGTTAAATTTACCCAGAATGACAACTGTATACTCAGGATTTAGTTACATAACAGCAGTTGCTGCGTTTCACATTGCACTAATCCAAACACAGTGATAAAGCAGGCCATAAAAGAGCAGGCTGGTTTTGGTGCAATACATAGGCAGGAGGATAAGGAGCTTTTTCATTTTTCTTTCTGCGTGGCTGAAGATATTCCGAGTTCGGTGTTTGGCCACCTGATGGCTTACTTGGTGATTTAGCTGATGTGTTGGCAGATAATGTTGTTTGTTGTGCAACTTTTGAGTTACGAAGATGGGTGAGAGGATGGTTGTGTTTAAGCAACATGTACTCATCGCTGTATGGGTTTAGCTAACAGTATTAAGGCTGGCATGTTGTAAGTACTATGGTGATTAAATGCTGCTCGGCTTTAATGTACTGTTCTGAAACTGCTCCTACCCCAGTCCCCCAGCAGCTCTTTCCAGCAGTACTCCAAGGAGAATCCTTGTGCTAGTGCAAAGCAATTACCTCTGCATGCTCACTAATCCACCGTGGTCAGATCATCTATCACGTATCATATTGTGCATGTGTTCTGGCTCAGCTATTGAGCGCTGCTGAGAGCATGCCCAAACACACTTCTGAGTTCTCTTTGAGTGAAAGCAGTCAGTTCCCCATGGGAGTGTTTGCAGAGCTTTGTTAAATAATAAAGACATTTCCCCAACTTCTTATGTGTTTAATCAAAAGATGAGCTCTCCCAGGAGGTGAGGAAAGCAGAGGGTGTTGAAGATTTGGATTCTTCCAGGGGCTTTGAGTTGGAAGACAGCTTGTCTCGGGCTGTGAATTTCCTTGAGACCCCCTACAAATCATTGCTGAGGCCTTGTGCTTCACTCTCATCTTTGTCTTCTTTTTGAGACCTCTGAAGGAGTAATGGCTTTAGTGTGTTCTCTGCTAGCATCCTGCTTGCCACTCGGTAATTCAAAATGCATCCCCTCCATACCACACAAGGAGCCCAAATGTTGGGTGTTTGTACCATGTGTGCTCCCTGGAGGGGCTGTATCTTTTTGCTGGCAAAAAGCCTATGGTCTTCAGTGGAGCCTGGCAAAGGGCCATTAAAATCTCTCATGCTCCACTGCACAGCACACTGCTGGGCTAACTTCCTAAGGGAAGCTGCAGCATGCATGAGAGACCTGAGCACAGGCAGCAATGAGAGGGCCCCAGGCAGAATTGCAGCAATAGCTCCAGAGGGTCTAACTGCCATGAAACGATGCTGAGATTGTTAAGGGTTTGGTTGAGGAGTTAAGGAGTTTGTTAAGGGTGCTGAGGAGAAGCCTTAGGAGTCTATTAAAGAATCAAGCTGCTGAAAGAATGCAGGTTACCATTAGCCTGGCAGGGTGTTCTTGCTAGTGGAGAAGGCTGATGAGTTAGTGTTCAGGCTCTTCAGACTCACTTGCAGTGTGTTCAGAAGCCTCATTGAATGTCACCAATAGTCAGAGATAGCTATTACAGAGAAAAAAGGTATTTTCTGAACAGTATCTCACGATTGGTAAATACAATTTACATGTTACTCTTAGCCATATTACTTATTTGGGTTTTTTTAACTGTAGACTTCCTACTCATTTTTATCCTCAGAACTGTGAAGATTAGTTGAATAGCTATTCAGTGGCTTCGTGAGAGTACACCAGAATTATTTGCATGGATGCATTACCTTTGATCTCTCCCACATCCATCTTGCAATTTAGAGCTTTTACTGCTTGGTCAAGAATCCAGCAAAAAGTAAGAATAATTTGCTTAAGCCGAATCAGAGCTGCAGTCTGTGGTATAAGGAATCTGTGCTTTAATAGGTGTTCAAGAGCAAAATGGTTTCTTTCTGCCTCAAGCAGAGCTTACGGGAGCTAATAAGGAGCCATAGTTAGATGATATGTGAGTGTTCAGCTTGCTCTTTTGCTAGAGAAGGATCAGAAAACCCCAGCATAATGGATAAAATTTTTTGTGTTGCTCTTCATTTTGGACAGAGCTCCATTTGTGAGTGTTCCCTGATATTTGTCATTCATTTGAGAGCTAATGGGCTTATTTTCTCTTTCCAGTGAACACATGTACTGTTCATCCCAATTAGAATGAGGAGATATAAAACACTATTTATTAGGTTTTTTTCCTTCCTATTCAGCTCTCTCGTGTTTTATAATTTGTGTTCCATTTCTTGGGCACGGAATGACTTGAGTGTGATGGTGAAAAACAACAGCAAGGACAAACACGATTCCTGTCTCTTTTGAGCATATGAGACGGATCTCTTTGGTTGTGGAAAATAACTGTGTTTCCTAGCTTCATCTCTGTATAGTTAATTCCAAGTTCTTTCACAGATACGGATGTGCTAATGCAAATCACTTTCTCTTAAAAATGAAATCAGCAATAGTACAGTTGTGAGTTTGGAGTCCAAAATTGAGTGTTAGTGGACAAGGGCAAGGGCCCTGCTCTTGACCTCTGAGCACCATTTTCAGACACATTTGTGGCCGTCCTTATACATCAGCAGCTCCAGTCTGCAGCTTAGTCTCTTGAGTAGCACTGCAAGGTAGTTTAAGTACTTGATGGAGATGTGTGAAGCAGGAAGGGTCAGTACTTTTTATAGCTGCTCATCTTTGGCATCCTTTTGGAAGGAAACCTCTTCCTTCCCCTTAAAACTTTCTCTGACTGAAGCTCTGCTTTGAGACTAGTGTCATGAGGTTGCTGTGGGTAAGCAAAGCAGTGAAAGGTCTTCAGGCCTTTTGCTGCTAATAGTGACTTTTTTTCTTTAAGGAAGGTAACTGTTTTCACCTCCTCCTTAGGAAAAGCCACAACGTGATGCTGCTTGTCTTTCAGCTGCAACAACATTCATGAGAAATTACCGTACAAGCTCTGTTACTGGTATTCTGAAGTTTTCCTGGAATTTCATGGGTGTCTGAATGCAAATGTACTCTCCTCCCCACCATGTACCCCTTTTTTTCCCTCTCTTTGAAGGTTAGTTTTCTTTAGGGTATCGCCTCATTCCTGCCAATCTGATAAAGCTAACTTAATTAAAAATATACCATTAGATCATACAGTTCTCTTTATTAGTTTAGTCCATAGGGCTCCCTTTCCACTGGGAAATTATTTACTTCAGAACGTGTGAGAGTAGCCTTGGCTGGCTTTGTTTAATGCAGCTGCTTGAAAGCTTTCCATCAGATTAATGTTTTTCCAGGTCTTTTCTTGCATGTACACTGTTACTCAGAGATAATTCTGATTGCTCTCATCTGTGGCATTTGCTACAGAGCAGTGCTCTGATTGGAGGGGTTTACGGTAGAGCAGACACAATGGTTTGGGTGGTTGGTCCCTTTTTCTTCCACATCTCTCCCTGCCTTTTTTTTTTTCCTTCCACGTTGCCTTTTGCTGTATGGACTACTGGAATTACTTATTTTCTGCTCCAAGGATTTTTTTGGCTTTCCTTGGCAGGGGAAGGGGAGAACTGCTAGAGAAATTATGTGGCTGTCCTGTATTTCTCACTAGCAGTTTTAAGCAGTAACATGGCAGCTTGTTTAGCTGGAGCTCTGGTCTGCAGGCTTTCATACTTCCTATTCCTTGTGTTGTAGTGTGAAGGAGCCATACTGTACTGGATGCTATAAGTAACCTTTATGTCATAATGTACAGGTGTAGGATAGAGGAGTAGAACAGTGTGTAAATTCTGTGCTATAAACCAAGTTGCAGTGTGTCCTCGTGTCTGTGATTTTACCTTCATTCTCATATTGCACTTTCCATCCTCTGTCTGATATTCCTTATAAGTATTCTCTTCCCCTGTGTTTCTGTAAAGCCTGGCATGATCCCCAATAGCCTTTCAATCTCAGTGCTACTCTGGTGCAAGCAATAACTGGCAGTGAAACTCATATTATGCATTTGTTCAAGATACTTAATTCTTTCAGCACAGACATGTTTTTCTCTGCTCTTTATCAGTGCATCTAATCTAGAACTCAAGTAGGTGTTTTTAACTGAATTATTTTAAAACCCTGATACAGATCAGATAAACTTACTTCAACACATCAGCCTATAGGAACAAATTGGCAGTCGGCTCTGGGTGCTGCTGCAGTATGTGGCAGTCCCAGCCTGGGCAGACTCAGTCTTAGGTAACGCAGTGGAGGCCAGGCACAAGGTGAAGGCATCACTGGACACAACTGTGCTTGTGACTTATGTTTAACCTGCTCAGTAACGGTCTTCTGTTTGAGGAGCTAGAGATGGGGCTGTTGTTTCCAACTGTCTGTCTTAGGAAGCATGTGATCTGATTACCTACATGCCTGTATTAGTCTGTACAAGAATTAATATTGCTTGTGCTCCAACATTTTTAGGCTGATTTCTGAATGCTGAATCTATCCTTGAGACCAAAGCATTTTCTTCTCTGACTAGCGGTCCTCCTGAAGTGGAATCGAGTAGGCTTTGTCCCCCTCATCTCGCCTATTTTATTTCCATGGGAGGTGACTGCTGTAGCTTAGACCATGCTTGCTGCTAAGATGCAGGAGGCATTATTTATCAAAATGCTCCCTCCCTCATAATTAAAATTCATGAGCAGTTCCCCAGAGAGCCACCTGAGGTAACAGTCTTTTCAGCATGCCATTAATATACAGGGACACTGAATACAGGCATTTGGCTGTGCTCATTCTCCCTCACTCTTCCCTGGCTGGTCGCCTGTGTGTGTTGTGGAACAACAAAACTGAAATCTGGACAATTTATATTTCAGTAGTGATGGGATATTCTCTCTTTCCCTGTCACTTCACATTAAGGACCTGCCACTAATAAAACTAATTAATAACTCTTGG
This sequence comes from Agapornis roseicollis, assembly GCA_002631895.1. NCBI lineage: Eukaryota > Metazoa > Chordata > Aves > Psittaciformes > Psittacidae > Agapornis > Agapornis roseicollis. Next base: position 92,220 of record NDXB01002323.1, on the reverse strand, counting down.
CTCCATGCAGAACACTTGGACTCCCTAGTGCTGGCATTGTGCCACCGTAGCTTTTGAAAGAAGTGCTTCATCTTAGTCAGGCACAGGATGAATTTTTCCCCACAGTTCTAATTGGACAAAGTGCCTTGGATTTCAAAGACAGCAGATTAGCAGGCTGTAGATACTCTAGGTAGGATCTCCTTTCTGTAGCTCCTCAGAGGGTGAGCTGGGGGGCACTAGAGTGGGACTTGTTTTGGTGCTGTGACAGGAGCAAGATGGGGTTGAGCACTGCATGTGAGAGGTAGTCCATGTTGCAAGGCTTTGTCCGTAGGGAAGGTGCAAGTAACACCTGCAAAAACCCGGATGTGTAGGCAGCAGAGTCACTCACTCCAGGACAATGAAATACTGTCAAAGGGATGCTGTTGGCTGTTCTAAAATCATCTGCTTAGATGATTAAAACCTGTACTGACTGAATGACAGACTTGCTGAAAAGTTTCGTGTCTAAGGGAGGCTTTGTTGGTATTGTGATGCCACTTGTGGGCGTGTTTTGGTTTTTTTCTATAGCAATGGGGTTGGAACTAGATGATCTTAAGGTCCTTTCCAACCTTAACCATTCTATGATTCTATGATTCCTGCTACTGACATAATTGTGCCAGCAAAATTTTGTAGTATAAGCTGGACTGTGTTCTATGAATATATTGTTCTGTGTTCTACTCGCACCTTGCTGCTTCTCTTTAGAAATATTTTTCTCCCCCTCTGCTCTGGTGAGACTCCTCTGTGGTCCTGCATCCAGCTTTGGATGCAGCAACATGAGAGATGTAGATCTGTTGGAGCAAGTCCAGAGGAGGCCACAGAGATGCTCTGAGGGCTGGAGCAGCTCTGCTCTGGAGCCAGGCTGGGAGAGCTGGGCTGGGTCAGCCTGGAGAAGGCTCCAGGGAGACCTTAGAGCAGTTCCAGCACTTAAAAGGGGCTATGGGGAATCTGGAGAGGGGCTTTGGACAAGGGCCTCTAGGGACAGGCCAAGGGGAATGGCTTTAACCTGCTAGAGGGGAGACTGAGATGAGCTTAAGGCAGAAGCTCTTCCCTGTGAGGGTGCTGAGGCGCTGGCACAGGGTGCCCAGAGAAGCTGTGGCTGCCCCATCCCTGGCAGTGTTCAAGGCCAGGTTGGACACAGGGCTTGGAGCAACCTGGTCCAGTGGAAGGGGTCCCTGCCTGTGGAAGGGGTCCCTGCCTGTGGCAGGGGTTGGAACTGGATAAGCTTTAATGTCCATTCTAACCCAAACCATTCTGTGATTGTCTTTGCTTGCACACTCTTGTCTTCAAGACCCTTTGCTGTGGTGTATTCCTGTTCAAGTAAAGGAAGTGAACCTTGGTGGCCTTGGTGATCTGGGATGTCCTGGTATATGTGTTTATTCAAGAAGAGATCAGTATCAACAAGAATGATCTGACGCATGTGAAGTGCTTTATACATGCATTAGCTCCTGCTCAGTCAGAGGCAGTTTTTCCTTGACAGCCCCTTTCATGCACCCTTCATTTGATTGCACTTCACATTCAGCAAGGAATATGGCTGAATGTGAAGTTGGCCAGGATTTTCTGTCAAAGAAAACTTAATGAAAAACATTAATGTGAATGTCAAGAAAACAGGTTGCAAACAGCAAGCCCTTTTGGATTTTCTGACCTGGCAAAAAAGTGTCTAACCCCTTAGGTCCATTTTCCTCAGCTTTCTGAATGTGCCTCCTTATAATTGGTAATTATTTTATAGGCAAAATTATTTTCAAGTGCTTTGGGAAAGGACAGACTTCAGGCATTTTCAGACATAAGTAGATTCATAGCTGGAAATACCAAGCATTGGTTTTAATATGCCACAATGTATCAAGCAAATGAGCATCTTTTCATCACACCCACCAGTTTACTGTCAATATAAGACACTACTTGTTTATTACTATTAATTTGTTATGGCTGTGGATGTTGCTTTACTGACAAAGGTGGATTCTCTGGCAGAACTTGTTAGGCAGGTTGAATGAGGCTGGAGGGGATGGCCAGTGCCCGGTTGGAGCTGGAGAAGGATGGCAATGGTGAGAGCACCTGCAAGCCTGGGTACCTTGTAAGGCTAAGAAAGGCTTTCATAACTTGTGTGTGTGCAAGGTGGGCTAGCCCTCAAGAACACACTTCATGTGTTTTCCTGAGTTCCTGATGCCTCTTGGTGCTTACTGTGCCTTGGCAGTAATGGCGATGGAGTAGCAGCAATTAATATGCATCAGGTGCTGGAACAGGGAGGAGAGGAGCTCTTCTGTTAAACCATAGTGATTTCTCTGTTAGCAGGAAGAATATATTGTTAAATATACATGGAGTTGTTGCTTTTTCAAGTTCTTCATCCTGTTCATTGTGGATATGGTAAAAGACGTGAAATGAGTCCAACTCCTTTATGATGATGTAAATCTGTAGTGCCACTGACTCCACTGTCAGTGCTTTGGAATTACACCAGTGAAACTACAGAGAAGAATTTGCCTCTTGGCCTTTTTACCATGTAAACCTCAAAGTGTCAGTATTAAATTACTGAAGAGCAGCCCCTTGCTCCGTGGGTCCTGGAGAAGTATTAAAATCCATGTTGTACTGTCAGATGAAGAAAAGAGTCCCTAACACCCAGCTATATGCTTTTCCTAGTCCCATTCTTCCAACGGTTCTCCTTGATATTGCACTTAAATCCTTTCCAACAGAACAGCCAGTTGGCAGCCTCCTGGTCTCAAAAAATGTGGTAGTTGTCTATGCTCCCCCCAAGCATGAAAAAGGGGGAAGATTGGCCGGAATTATAACTGCTAACTTCAGTTCCCTCATTACTGAAAACACTTTCAACTGCAGCTGTCTCCTTTAATTTTTGTCTGGATGTCAAGAACAAGAACACAGCAGAGCAGAAGTGTGTTCCTCTGCAGCTAGGTTGCACTGGGTTGTTTTCAGTTAAGTTATTCTTGAAGTCAGAGGGGTTGCGCATGTGTAGGATCTGCAAGACCTGACCCTCCATTCTTCCTGGGATTTGCTGTTGCTGCCCTCCTGCCTTTGTGGGTGATTTTTGGTAATAAAAGGGGTCTATTTTTAATTTTGAACAGTAGTTGCCTTCACAGAAATAGTGAAGCTGTCGATGTCTTTTGTACTGGTGATCCTTTGTAATCAAATCCTTGTTTTCTGGGCAGAAATCCCTAATACTTTGTGTGTTAGCTTAAAGGCTTGTTTTAAAGTGGTGCTTTGGGTTGGTTTGGTTTTTTTTTTAAAGGTGTAATCCGCAATGGTGTGCTGTTAGAGAAAAGCAAATGCTGGGTTTCTGAATTACCACTATGCTGCAAACCACCATGTAGCAGAGGAAGACAGGAGAATGCTGACAGTGATCAGCAGTGTTAGAAAGGTGTCTTGGGGTGATTGTGCTTGAGGATTAGAGAGAGCATCAAAGGAATTATGGGCAACAAAATGAGCTGGCCATTTAAGCAGCACCCAAGGAAGCTGGGTTATGTAGATTTATAGGGATGAGAAATCAGACTTTAAGGCACAAGTGCTGGTGAAAGCACAGCTGTTGTTGGATTTCAGTTTTGCAGAGAGCTGTTCTTGTAATGAGATGGCATTGTTTCAGGGTATTTAGCTATTGTATCCTTTCTACAGTTGTTGAGATGCTTTATTCCAGGGTTATTCCTTCTGTGTATAATTCTACATGGTTATTTCCATGTGGAAGTGGTACTTTCAGTCAGAATCTGAGATGTGGGTGGCTGCTTGCTCAGGGGTTTTGTGTCTCTCACAAGTATTTGTGCAAGTTCTTCTTAAGAGAAGTATAACATGGGTGCAGCCTGAGTGCCTCAATGTACTCAGTTATAATCCTTATAAAAAAGGAACTCCAGGTTTCCCCACATAAATAAATTTTTGGATGAGGAGGGAACACAGTGCTAGTGCTATGTATTGCTCTAATTCTTGGAGCCTGATAGAAGGCAATCAGAAGCCTGGAAGTATTTCTACAGCTGATTTCTGAAATGGGACTGCTGAGAGATACTAGTGTAATGTTTGTTTGTGGTCAGTAGTCAGAAACGGCAGAGCTTGATGGCAGTGTCTTTGGAAGGCTCTCTGTAAGTGTAGTCCCTACATAGAATCAACTGATACATGTCAAATCAAAACTCAGGATCGGGTCTGGTTTGCTGTGCTGTAGTGCAAATTCTTGCAGGTTACCTTTCCCTCCTGCTTTGGGCAGCAGCAGCTCCTTGTGCCCTTTGTGCACAGAAGGTGACATGGGCTGCTTAGACAGTCTGCTTTGAGGAATGCCTCCCACAGGTCAGACCCTGTTGCTCACAAACGTGCTTGGGGAATAGGGAAAACGGAAGTGGCTTGTCTATAGCAGTACAGTGAATCCTTTTTTTACGGGAGGACCTGTTGAAAAGGAATGCAAAAATTGAGGATATTTCAGTGAGTTGAAGGCTGAAGTAGAAAAGAAAGTTAACTGCTGCTTAGTGCTCAAATTTGGCTCATGGGATGTTCTAAAACACCTTGTTGGTCTTGTTACTGCTGTAGCTTTATTCTGGAAGTTAGGAGAAAAGATAGTGTAGAGCCTAGTCTTATCTATGTATATCTGTTCAAAAGCTTACTTGTTCCAAGCGATTACTTATTTGGCTGGGTTTGGGTGTCTTTAGAGCATGGTTCAATGCTGAGCTTATGTACCATTTGAATTTAGGTTAAATTACAGTGTTTTCAGGGAGAATATAATTTTGTATCTAACTCAGGGCTGTGGCTGTTTGGCTGTTCACTCTCTAATGAAACAGCAGTGCAAACTTAGAATCTTCTGCATCTGTTATCTGTAAGAATCTCCCTCAGCTTTTGGTTTAGTTTAAAATTTATTCATAAAAAAATAAAATAGTTCTTGGTTCTGTTCCTTTTGATGCTATACATGTATAGTGATATCTGTGTTGTGTAAACAAGTTGTGCATGAAGAAAAGGACTGAGTTGTAAGTCAAGATGGGAGATGTTTTTACGTCTTTACCGTGAGGGTCATCTCTCCTGCCATGCAGTTTACAGATAAAATACATCATTTATTGATAACTGAGTACATGTTGGCTATAACTAGTTTATTTGAAGTTGAAGGCCATGATATGTTATGCTCTTGATAATGCAGAAATTGAGAAGATCACTTGAAAGTTGTGGGGTTTTGTATTTGCCAAAAAGTCCTTGCATTTTCTTTGAGTTTTCCATTGACAGTTATTAGCACTGGACATTTCCCCCTTACTTCATAATCTGGACAACCTCTCAGTCTCTGTGATTGATTTCTAGGTAATATTCTGCATGCCTGTACAGCCACAAAAAGTGTAATTTACCTGATAAGGCTTGATAGTTGCAGCACTGATCTGTCAATGTGTTTATCAGAACCTAGGTGTGTAAATACTGGTACAGTCTGGCTTTATGTTTTCTTCCACAAGTGAATTATCTAAGGATTTATGACTTCTTATTTATTCCCAGAAGTGCTTCATACAAATGTACGGGAATAATCTCTTGATAGCCTCTCCTGGTAGTGACGAAGGTTTTATGTAATGTATATCTGCAAACAGAACAAGTTCCAGCTTGTTCATCTTTATGATGAACAGACATGGGTAAGACTGGCAGGTCTATAGCTCAGTTTGAAAACAGAGCAATTTCAGAAGAGAAGCTATGCAAAAGCACAACTGCAGTGGTTGTGGAAAATAGTTAGGCTAATTACAGGTACTTCAGCGTGGTGTCTGCCAGGTTATCATTAGTGACCACAGAGGTACAGAACTGTCTGTGTGTATTTTAATTCTTGCAATGCTAAGATATTAGGGAATGTATGATACGTGTATGAACAATAGAAAGCCTGAAAAATTACTTTCATCTTAAACTGCTTTCCAAGTGTTCATAATAAATCTCCTAATAATGAATAAAAAATGAACCAAAACCTGGTGGTACATCTCATGCTACTTCCTTGACTGAAAACTGGTAGTTCAGGTGTATTGCCTGATTAGGGAAGTCTTGCACCCACTGGTGACCAGATACTGAGAAAAGACGCTGGGTGAATTTATGCCATTTATTTATTTATGCCTTATTCCTTATGCACTGAAAATCCTGCAAAATAGCTTCTCACCATTTTCTGATGTAGAATTGTTTTCAGAAATCTCTTTACCTCAAATGCTCTGGTTCTCCAAATACTGTGTGAAAGAGCACAAGAATCTGCTGCTGCAGTTCGGGAGTAGCAAAATACCTTCTCTGCTACACTGGTTGCTGTAGTTTTTACCATCATATGATGCACTTATTGTAGAGCTTGCAGATACCCAGAAAAAGGATGTTTGTCTTAAGACCTAAGTGTTCAGTACTCAATTTCACTGTCAGAAATTTGGACTGGCTTTAGTGTGTTTCCTTTTACAGTTTTTTTGCTGCTACCCTTCCTTTCTTTTTTTTCTTTTCTGGGGAAAAATATTCCAGTGTCTGCAGTGTGTATTGTTCTTTCTAGATCCTACACAGGCTAAACAGTCTCTTGCGTACATCTTAAAATCCTAATTTACAGCTTGCTATGATTTGCTAATGTGTTCATGCTTCTTTCAGACAGGTTTATATCTAATGGCCTCACGGAAGTGCTGTAATCATATTGAAGAGATGCAAAATGTGTTGGGGAACTTCTCTTTTCCCTCTTTTATAAGATGTATACTGCACAGTTGCAGGGTGCCATGCCTGACTGTGCAAAGTGTGTGTCAGAGGATCTTGGATACAGCCACTTCCTTTCTCTCTGAAAGACCCTGCATTAAAGATACTTCATGCAATTCCAGGTGGAAATGTATAACAGTAGAAAAGTTTTTAGGAAAACCATGGTGTCTTTAAAAATGCCACATAGCCACAAATGGTGTTGGCCAGTGACTGTTATTTCAGTGGCTGATCTTTTATTTCCTCATTTGTGAAATCATTTAAAGTAGACCTGGTTTTTTTTCCACCAGTTTCCAGTTGTGACACATTCAGTCTAAGGGTGAGGATTTCTATTCATCAAAAAGAGGTTTCCTAGTTTTTTAATCAGTAACAGTATATCTCATGGAGTAACATTCAGCTCTGTGTAACCTTTCACAAGTTATTCCCTTGTGTAGGACTTTTAATTTCAGTTCAAATATGCAATTACTTTGCAGTGACATTTTTATGCTTAATTTTTTTAAGCATCTGGTATTTAGCAGTTGCAGGACTGCTTTGTTTTGTATTTTTCAGGCAAGGTCTTAATGTTTTTGCCTGTATTCAGCCTTTTGGCTGACTTATTGTCTAGATTTTTAGAAATCTTTTCTAGTGAAAACATCCAGGTCTGTTTTACTACGTTAAAGCTAGCTATATAGGCTGATACTTAGGATAAGACTGGAGTCCATTCTGTAAGTTCTTCCTTCCTTCCATGTATTATGTAAAAGGGATAAAGAATTGTAGTTTAGTTCTTGTGTCTGCCTTATACCTCAGGACACATATTACTGGTTGCCAGAGTCCTGGCCATTCTGTGAATTGCATCAGAATAATCTGTTCTGCTTTTAGTGCACCCTGGTCCTGTCTGACAGAGACATTTGGACATCACACCAATTTTCCGTGAAGACAGAAAGTCTTCATGGAACACAGATTGTGATGACCTCTTTTCAACTTTCAACAGTTGCTCATGATGTGGAGGAGACGACTAAAGGAACAACTTAAATGGAGTAAAAATACTTCTGCCACCATTTGCTGAAGAGACAGTGTTTTGAAAGCTCATAAGTTAGAAAAAGCAAAGGAAGGAATGTGGAGGGGAGATAGAGACTGGAAGGAGAGGAAGGCTCCTTGCTGGCCATTCAAGCTGTGCTAAGACAGTCATCTATGTGGTTATCTAGAGTTTGATGTGAGGTGAAGTCTGAGAAAAGATCTGTCTTGGGGCCATTACTAACAAACCCCGTGGCTTCACAGTAACAGCAGTGGGCATGTCTGTGTTCATCCTGGCAATAAGGAGAAACCATAAGCCTTAGAGGCTCTTTTGAGTGCAATCCTAGAACAAGTTTTGCAGTCTTCACATGAGTGATATAACTTGGCTGTAGCAGAGCTTTCATCCACCTCTCCCACCTTCCTACTTGGTTTCTCTAGTATAATTTTTACCTCTTACCAATGCTTCCGAACCCATATGTCTTCTAGAGTGCATGTTTCACCTATGTCAACCTGAGCTCAAAAGATGGCTGATTGTAAAGTATCATCTTGGAAACCTATTTTTGCAGTAAACTTAAGTGTGTATGTGAAAGAGTACAGTGAGAAAGTGCTACATTATTGCATTGTACTCTTGGTTTGAAAATGGAATCTCAAAGTAACTGAATGAGATGGGAGGAAGTTTTGTCATTCAGTACAAGTTGCCCAGCATTTTGAGGGTAACATCTGTGTGTACAGTGTGGGTGCTGTGATTTCTTAATTGCCTACTATAGGCGATCTGATTTTCTTTGACATTTGAACCAGCTTCAGGGACATTGGAGCAGCAGCATGGTAGAGCCTGGCTGGAACTAGGGAGGTTTTGCTCTCTTGGGACCCACTGTACGAAGAAGCAGCCCTCAGTGCCTGTACAATGCTGATAGCAGGCAGAGGCTCTTGCATGGTGCTGAGTTCCAAGTAGGGTCTTACTGAACAGCCTTGTTTTGCTGTACTGAGACCTCAGGCTCTATTCCTTTAGAAGCAGTTTCTTCCTTTCCCTAAAGATAACAGGATGAACTTTTCAAGCTGGTGTAACTTAGGTTATGAAGTAAGTTACTTGTTAACTTTAAAGATATTCCAATGATCATTTTTTTTTGCCCAAGTTATTTAGTATCTTAACGTTTACTGAAAGATCATATGCCTTTTCTAGAAGACAGTTTCTGAGCATGCAGAGCTATTCTGTCACATATTCAGCAGCTTTAAGCATTTGCTTTTAAGTGTTTCTTACTTAATATATGGCATGAATGTGAAAATATGCTATTTCCAAGTTTGGGGGAAGTAATAAACACAGGCTTCTACATGTCAGATTTCCCTCTGCAGAGATGATGATTTCTCTTTTAAAATAAAAGCAATCCCCATGAACTTTAAACTTTATATAACATCGAAGAACACATTTGACTTTCTTGTGGTGTGAGAACGTAGATGCCTGTATAAATACATGCTGGCACATGTTTTTTGCTTTCAGAATGGCTTATGGGCCATAACCGAACAGACTGTTCGGTTACTATGCTTGGATTGCTTATTTAATACTTCCAAATTTAAATATTTTGTGTGTGTTGGTTTGTGGCAAAAAAAAAAAAAAAAAAA
>NDXB01002323.1:65095-78785 GCA_002631895.1 Agapornis roseicollis | reverse complement strand
ATCGTGTTTTTGGGTGCTTCGGGAGTGAGGGGGGGGGGGGGGGGGGGTGTATTGTGCTTTTTGTGTTGGGGCTTTTTTCATTCTACAGAAAGTTTGCTTTTTATGTTTTCTCATTAGAGTCTTTGAAATAAAAGGTAGACTAATGCCCAGGGACTGTCAGATTCCCCTGTGACTTGCTGTGATGTTTATTGGCCATAATCTATAAACATTCACTTTCTTTCTGCCTTGTCTGTTTTGATTACAAGGTAGTCTTGGCTTTGGTATTTCACTAATAGAGCTGATCCCATTTTTACTTGTCATCATCCCAGATCTGGTCTTGGTGGAATACGAGCAGTGGTGCAGAAAAATGAATATGGAATATTTTGGAATTGAAAGTTGAACAGAACCAATGGATCAGCAAGTTTTGGGTGACCAAATACTAACAAATGTAATAGGTTTGGATAGGATGAATCCTGATCTCCCTGTTCTCACTCAATTTTCAAATAAACTTAATGGAAAGGAATTGTAAGTAGGGATGTTGTCTGGAGCTTAAAGTAGTTGTTTCAGTTTGTAATTTTGAACCTTCTCCTCTACTTCCTGTTAATGTGGTGGAAGGAGAGACTGTAACTGCTGCTTGTTGGCTTTGACAGTGTGTGCTGTGTTTTAAATGTACATGCACAGGCATGGAGAGTTAATTTCCAGGTTTGAACTTGCTATCCTCTCCAAAATTATGTATTTGGACATCTTGAATCAGAATATGCCAAAGTGAACAAGATGTAGCTGATTTATCATTTACTATGATTTCATCTCTTAACATCCTGTCTACATGTGCTCTAAGAGATGCTACTGTAGCTCTGGATGTGTGTCAGCTATGGAAGCCGTAGAGGAACCAGATTTCTGGTGCAGTGTGGTAAACTGGAGTGGGATTTTTTTTTTTAAATCCTCATTTCCATAGCTGTTCTCTTGAATGTAAATCCGTGGGTTAGAAGGTGACTGGATGCACACGAAATTCTCATCAGCTTATATGCCTGCTTCAGGTAAGCAAATACAATATCATTTTGTATTAGCTAACTTTAGGAGTTAAAATCTAAAGGGTTTGCAATAGTACTTATCTTTAATATGCTGCTGTTCTGTTCCAAATGCTGTGAAGCTGCACAGCTCAATTAAGAGGCTGTGTTTGTTTCCTAGGTGTTGAGCAGGCCAGGAGCTTCCAGGCCTGGTCAAAAGGCTTCATTTGTGTCTCTGCCAGTGACTGTGTGCATCTCTTCAGGTGGGGGAGAATGAGGAGACTGTGTTGTTGGGAACTGAAATTTTGGCAATCAACCTGAGCATTGGTAGCAGATAACAGGGGGTGGTGGAAACTGGGGAAGGCTGTTCCTTTTCACATTCACCTGTGGAGGCTGGTAAGACAAACTAGTGCTGGATGGAGTTTAGGGTCTGAAATTAGGGTGGTGCTGACTTGTTCCATATCTGCTGGAACTGGGAAGCAAATGGAAACCCAGAGATAGAGAATTGGAGCTTCTCAGTTTGTGGCAATTATTTTTAGAGCAGTAATGTTGTTGCCATTCAGCTGGTTTCAGAAAGTGGTCAGAATTTATTAACGACCTACAGTCTGGTTATGGAGACTTTACACGTACTGGAGTTAGGGAAAACTTTGCCTTCCAGTTCATGTGCTGTCAGTGATGGTTGTGAAATATTTCCAGTGCTTGGAAACTTTGCCAGTCCAAGAGAAGCTATTATATGTCAAATTACAGCATCCTGGTATGATGGTGTAATTGAGATGACTCCTAAAATGTCTCAAACCAGTATAAACTGAAGTATAACCTGTGAGTGTGTTTTCTTAAACACAGCGCTAAATTTATAGCTTAAAAGCTGATCTTGTAGAGGTGTGGATTTGCGTGCTGTGGGCTGCAGAATAAATAGTCTCTGTGCCCTTTTTGTTCAGTGCAGGGAATTTCAGTATAGAAGTGATGATCAAAATGCTTGATAGCGCTTGCTTTGTTATTAGGAAAGATGAGTAACATGGTTTTAATTCCCATCTTATAAGCAGGCAGTTTGATCAGACTAGTATTGTGTCCAGGCTGCAGGTATATTATGCATAGGTAAAATACTGTACTCTATTAAGTGGTGAATTCAGGAATATGAAGTATTGCTCTTGCCACCATACAGTCATGAAGTTCTTGACAGAGCCACAATAAAACCATTCCACCTCTCATTTTCTGTTCATAATGTGCTGGGTTTATTTTATTGCACAGCCATTGCCTCCATTCTTGTTTTTAACTTAAAGTCAGTGAAACATCTAGCTGATACTTTTCCATTAGCCTTGCTTGGATGAAGATAACGGTGGGGTAGTGTAATATTTTTCTTATTGATTCTTTCTTTTCCCTCCCTGAATTGCAAAGCCAACAGAGGGAGGAATGAACTGCTATTCTTAAAATACCTGTTATGATTAAAAACTGTAGGTAAGACACTGGCAATTTTTCTCTTCTCTCTTGGTTGTCAGCTGTTACTGGAGCGATTTAATCTCCAGCTGGGAGGGTGGACAGGTAGCACCCTCTTGGACCTCTTTGCAGTGCAGGCCATGAAAATAGCTTTGTGGATAGCTTTATGCAGTGCCTTGTGTTAGCCATTTTTCCAAAAGCAAATTGAGCTTTGCTGTAGTATGTTTTCTGTCAAGTAGGAGATCAGACCTGCAGCCGCTTGTGCTGGAATTTCCTCTGAGTCCAGTGTTAGATTTTCTGCTGTAATGGTGATACCAGTTATTTTGCTAGCTGGTGGTTCCTCCATTCCCCCTCCTTTCCCCCTCCTGCTTCTTTCAGTTCAGCCAGGGCTCCCTCTAAATGCATCTGTAGAAGTCCTTACTGCAGCTTGTAACAGCAGGGCAGGAAAGGGGAGCCCTGAGCATCTCAGCCTAAAAATACCTTCCCTGTGGAGCTTGCCTTGTGCAGTTGCAGCTAGCAGTAATATCTTTGCCACCTCTTCTAGTGGTAGCTCTGTGTGCTGGAAACTTTGCTGCAGGCTGGAATAGCAGAGGCAGGTGGGATGTGGGCCCCAGTGCCAGCCCTATGCTCTGCAGTTCCTCCAGTGCCTTGAAAGTGAACAAGAGAGTGCCTACAGTGTGTGCTGACTTACAAGATTCAAAGCGATGCATTTGTCTGCTGGGCCTTCTTCAAGCTGTGGAAGGAAAAATAGAACAAGCTTAGTTTTTCCATCATTTTCTCCCCATAGCCCAGAGGAGACTACACGGCAGAGATGTCTTCTCTAATCTTCTCTTCCTAGCCTGCATTATTTTCCTTCCCTCCTCCTTTCCTTCTGTCTCACAGCTCCCTCCATACACGCAGACTTCTGACAGCACACCAGTTTTATTCTCGAGCTCTCTTTTTAGCCCACATGGGTGTCTAGGCAGTGCCTTAGCCCCAGCTAATACATGAGAGTTTGAATAAATGTATAACAGCAGGTAGCAAGTGACTGTTGACAGGGTGACATATTGACTTAATATCTTGTGTTATGTGATATGAAGGATGTGCCTTTTGGTGTGTTTTTTTCTGAGCTTTTTTTGGTGTTTCTTAGGCAGACACTTGTAGGCAGCTTGAGTAATTGTCTGAAATCATTAACATGTTTATTAAATAAGGAAGCAGAGTGCATTATCTAGCAAATCAATTATGTAAATGCACAAAAAGCATAAGAAATTAGTCTTTAACTGTTGCTGAACTGCAGCCACTTTCCTAAATTATAGATGAAAGTGGGTTTTTTAGTCACTGTGTATATGTGTGGTGTTAGGCTCCGCTTTGTGCTCTTGAAGCTTAAAGTAGCAGCAATTAATTGGTGCTATTGGGCAAGAAGAGGGCATTCCTGATGTACACTAATGAACACCAGCATGCATATATCCTTTCTATACAGGGAAACAGATGGTCTGTAGTGCAAAACAGAAGTAATCTCAATTGGAGGGTCTGGATGACAAGATAAACTGACAGCAAAGCCCTAGCAATTTATTCTCTCATCTAGACACTGGGAAGACATCTCCAGGAAAATCTGTTAATCTCTAGCACTTTTAGCAGTCTGTTTTCTTTGTGGTGGCTTAGATCAAATGAGCCTATGTCTCTACAGTTTTACCAATCCCCAGGTTCAAGAGGAGGAGAATAGAGCTCATCACTCACTGCATCTGTGGAAAATTCACCCCTTTCAATTACAGCTGGGTAACTGCTGTGTGTAGGGCACCACGTGGTAATAGCAGCACAAACTACACTCCATTTTCACCCGCTGCAGTGTCAGTTGTGCTTAGGTGGAAAGAGAATACTCTTCCATGATTCAGGGAATTGTGGCTTGCCCACTGCCCTGAAGGACATTGCACAGAAATGAAGACTTGCGTCTTGTTTAAATCGTGGGTACGTGTGCAAGAGTCAGAGAAAAGTTAGGCATACATTTGAAAAGTAAGTGAAGCTCGTGAGTGTTGTCATTATTCTGTATTAAATATGTGTATGGACTGAAGCTTCCAGCAAAGCTGGGGCCTTTCCAGGTGTTCTTAGTGTGCGGCAGAGAAGGAGAACATCTATCACAGTAACCGGTTTTTACTACTGTGTCAGCTTCTGTGTATCTTCCACAAAGGAGTGCAGAGATTGGACAACTTCTGAATGCCCAGCATAGAGGATGCAGCATTTCCCTGTAATGTTGGCATTGCAGATGATGCTAGATGTTCAAACTGTCCACAACACAGTTGTCCTGAGGACACTCTGTAGTTTCATCCCTACTGGAATGCTAGAAAAAATAATTCAGCTCTTGATTTCCATTGTTTTAATTTCTTACCCAGGCTTCTGTTTGGTTTGTTGAAATGCCTTCCTTCTGTTGGCTTGACAGATCACATCCTATAACCAGAACACATGATTGTCTCCCAGGAATGGAGGCAAGAAACATTTCTTTCTCTGTCTCCTCTGGCACTCACTCTTGTCCTCTAGTCTTGACAGGTAGCATGATGAAGATAGTCTTTGCAGGCTTACCTCTCTTTTATTCAGGCCAGGCACTACAGTGACACTCATTTCACCATGTATTGCAGGAGTTAACTTGTCATAAAGAGAGCACCTGTGCTACAGAGCTTAATAGAAAGAACGCACACTGTTCTCCTCTATTCTGACCCTGTTGGCTGGAGACAGCTTTTAGAATGCTGTTCAGTTCACCAGTGCAGTCCCATATGTCTGATCTGGCTGCATGTTGTCATCTGGAGACTTCCCGGAGCATGTATCGCTGTGTTGTTAGAAATGTGGAGATGTGGTGATCTAGCTGGAGCCAGTAAATTGTATTATTGTACTTGAATACAGGCTTGGTTTAGTTTCTGGTGATATTTTCATTAAGGAAAACCTTGTTCAATGGCAGCACCTTCCCAGGAATTCTCGGTGTTAAAGTAACAGGACATTGAGTGTGTCACGTTTATTAATTGTCAAAATTAGATCAATCATAACAGAGCTAACAGATATGTCTGGTTGAGCTGAAAGATGAAGATGGAAGAGCTAGTGGATATCACCAAAGAGCTAAGAGATGTCAGGAGAGATGACAAATGTGCCTGGAAGAGCTGAAGGGGGTTTGGAGAAATGTAGTCCCAGTCGTTGCCTCAGGGAAGAAATAGTAAACCTCGGAGATGTTAAAAAAGGGTCTCAAGTGATCAGGAATGGAGGGGGTTGTTCTGTGCTCTTGTCTCTGGCTCTCACTTGCAGTGTCTGCCTCTTCATCAGAAGTCACCATAGGGTAATGAATGCTGTGATAGCTGGGATTTGGAGTTTTGTTAAGGTTTAGATTAAAAAGCAAGCTGTAAAATAGTGTACTTGTGCTGATTCTCTGACCATGCAGCATCCACAGTTCCAGCACTTGCAGAGATCTGAGAACCTTCAGCCTGCAGTGTTACAGATCTTTATCCCACAATGACTCACTTGGGAAGGGATTCTTGTACCTGAGCAGAGAGCAAGAATAAACTTGGGGTTCAAAGAGGGGTGATGCAAGTCCAGCTCTCTGTTTTACTAGAGACTTTGGACAGCAGTTATGTTGATGTGATCTGTGCTCGAGTTTTTCTCTGTGAAACAGGAAGAGCGCTGTATGGTAATCTGAGAAGGAATGTGCTGGGGTCTGTAAAGTGTCCAAGTGTTGGGTTTACAAAGTACTTAAGTGGCTCTGGTAATATAGCCAGTGAGATTCTAGATGCAGAATGGAACTTAAGTCATTGAAATATAAATAAACCAACATCAATATATGCAATATGGCCCTTTGAATATGTTAAAATATGAACTATAGTCCTTGTTAAATACATCCCTTTCTTAAGGGATGTCTTTATCTGGAATGTGCAGACAGCTGTTGCCCTGAGGTTTTTAAGTGGAGACTGCACAATACCCTTTTTATTTCCGGTATCTCAAAAGCTCATTGGGCTATAATAGAAAGAATAACAAGGACACATCATGCTGCATTTAGTGGAGTAGCCCTTCTTCTTACAAATAACTTGTTTTTCAAAACCTGGAAGGAGTTAAATTCCTGAGTGGTGTCTTTTTAAATGAAGAACTCTCCAAGCTTTTTCAAATGATGAACAATGTACTTCATAAGGGAATAATACTGCACAGGTATAGCACTTCTATAAAAGTTGGTTCAGAAAGTCTGCACAACACCCCCTCAGTGATGCTATAAATATGTCTTTGTGATGAAGCTCAAAATGCGCTGAAAATATTTTGATACTGTGTTTTTAGCTTTTGATACATCTCATGGCTTTAAAGATAAAAGGATTCGCTCCTAGAATTTATACTCCTCTGATGTGATTAAAACCAGATAGGTGTACTGTAAATAGAATATGCTCTGTATAATGGTAGGTATGGCTTAGTGGTTTCGAGCAGGAGGTTTCTTACTGTGGAAAAACAGCTTTTCTTGATGAGTTGCTTGTCACTGTTTTCAGCAGCACCTCCTTTCATCTATTATTCATTTTGGAAGACTTAATAGTAGGGTTTGGGTGTGGGCTGGTACCAGACACCAGTAAAGTATAACCCCTGCAAAAATCAGAGATGCGCAGAGGTATCAGGGATGGGGGGAACAGCACAGACACTTCTCTGCTTTTGAAAAAGGATTCCCCTATCCAGAAAAGAGCCAGAGTGTGATGTGCTCTAAACTCTCTCCTGTAGCCCCCTATTTAAGTGCTTGACTGAACAGACAAAAAGATGACTCTCTGTGCACTTTATGGCTGTGTATGTATGGTATGTTGTGAACCAAGACCCCTCTCCCCTCATGCAAGCAGATGTGCCTCCATTGTCTGATAATGGTTAAATATGGAGCAGTATCTGGGAAGACTGCATGTGATATTTTTCTCTGGCCCATTAACAGAAACCGGAGTGTTTGTGGAAGGTCTGTGGTTTACTGTGAGGTCTGTAGGGCTGCAGTTTGGTGTGCATGTAATGACTGTGAAGTCCTATGTGACCATGGATTTGTTGCAGTCGCTATGTGCATGTAGATGTATATATTTATAGAAGAATCACTGTGAATGTGAGAAATAAGCCTTTGAAGTGTCAAGCCAAATATTCTGGGGGGGAAAAAGATTTCTTGTCTACATCAGAAGCTTACATTTTGTGTAGACTTGTCTCATTTTACCCAAAATATCTCCCCACAGGTTAGAATTGATGAAAACAGTAACAATAATAATGGGGAGTGCAGGGGAAGGCAGTATGTGTGAGAGGGGGAGGGAGAAGAGGGAAATAACAAACATCTCTGAAATGTTTTTGCTCCTCCTTACTTACGGTTTGTTTCTCTGCAGCAGCTTTTTCTCTTGCTTTATTTCCTGTTTTGTCATAGAACTGTATTGCTTTTGCTTTGGTCAGACCCTTGCAGGTGTCCCACTGGCAAGGAGCAAGTTGTGGAGGACAGCTTCCAGTGTTTGCTAAGCAGACTCCACCCCCCCACCCCAAGCTCTGTGAAGCTAAGTCATGGTGATGGGAGGTCTAAACTGGATGTATGCTTTAGCTCCCAGCATGGCTGGACAACAGAACTACCCCAGCCTGAAATGATCTCCTTTCTCCTTTGTTCATTGCTTCTCTTTGGAAAAGAAATGGCATACAGGTATTCCAGAATTGGAAAAGAAGGGGTCCACTAGTCTTACATTAAGCTGTGACTGTGATATTTTAAGAGGAGGCTGAGTGACTTTTGGATATGGATTACAGCCAAGGAATGTTACTGAAAGGAGGCTTTTTGCAAAGCAAAATAAAATACAGATGTCTGTCTAGATTAACTCTTCAGCTGATGGCAGTCACTTTGTGCGTTACTTCCATTTGGAAAATAGGAAAGCAATCATTTTGATAGAGAAGTGTTTCAGGCTGCAGTTCCATGCTGGTAGGCAGCTTTGCGTGTGTTGCCACTGGGACATCTCAAAATCTTCCATTGGTGCTTTCAGTGAGAAGTCGTTGCTTTCTGTTAACAGGCTTGAGACGTGGCTCTCTGCTTCCTATGCTGCGTCTTTATGGTTTGAATACTCCGTATACTTGTCCCAGTCTAAATGCATGAGTTTTGCTCTAAAAGAGAGGACCTTGTGCAGTGCCTGTTGTATAACCTTCAAAACCACACATTACGAATAGTTTATGGTGCTAAGGATGAGAATTCTTACTTTCTTGCTTGCAAGTAATTATTTCCATAGTGCTGTTTTTTTTTTCCGTTATTGTAGGCTCTCTTTGCGTTCCTTGTTCTTTTTTCTGTGATGTGTAGTACTGAAGCTGGGGATAACCAAGGCAGCAAGAGGGCTGGCTTAGAAGTGGGACGCAAGCTATTCTGTTTTTAAAATACTGTATACTTTGTAGTGTTAAGTCTTTTCATGCTATGATGAAAGGTTGTGTGCTAACAGCATGTGCTGTTGAGAGGTCATTTCAGTCCTGAGCTACTAAATCCTTCCAAACAGTGTGATTTTAAGCAAGGTTTGTGAAATCTAACCAAGTTGTTTGTTGTGCTCTCTATTTGAAATCCATTATTTTCTTTCGTACATTGGTGTGCTCTGGGAGATTGTTTTAGTTTTGTTCTTGGAGAGCATTGATAAAATAGCAGGGGCATTAATATTATTCTATTGTGTCCTGGAGACTTAACGCCTCCAAAAAAAGAAAGTCTTACAGCTAAGATAGCAATCCGTTGCTAGCTGCCAGCTTTAGTGTGCATATTGAGTCATTTTAGAGACCCCCAAATGAAGCGAGTGAGAGTGTGGAATTGAGATTATGTTAAAATTTAGCTTCAAATAGCTGGAAGTATCAATAATTGCAATTGCTTCATCCTTTCGTGGAAATATCTTGGTTGGACTGGGCCTGCACCTTGGCATTTGAATTGCCTTGCGCTGTTGTAGGTAAATGTTAACATGCAGCAAACACTGCAGGCAGATGAGCCGGCTGCCAAAAGAAGGGCATTTTTCAAATGTGTTGCTGTAGTGTTGAATGAGAGCTGAGAACATGGTTTCTCTGAGAGATTTAAAATATTAAAGAGGCCAGTAGCAATAAATGAAAACGTGCCCATTGGTTAACAGCATTTGCTGTATATCAAGACCATTTCTGGAAGTAAAACTTGTAACATGAATTACTGAATACTGAATTACTGCAATGTGTTAAGGATTCTTTTTAATTACAGGATGTTAAGGCTTCAAAAATAAAATTCTTCAAAGTTAATAATGAAGTAAAATAACTCCATACTTACTGAGCTTCAACTTCATTAAAGCTGTTCAAACGCCTGATGGGGCTCTAATAAGTTTTGTTCAAAGATAAGACATCTTTGAAAATTTTTTGCCAATCTCACTCTATTATCTTTGATACTCTCTAATTGGATATAGCAATCTCTAATCATGTTGTCTAGTGGATTGCATCCGTGCTAAGGTGTTGTAAATGTATCCTCTTGTTCTGAAGTGAACAAATCCAGGGACTGGAAGGGCTATTTTTATGGTAGTATTTAAGCCCTTCAGGCAATTTTCTTCATCAAAAGGCAAGTACAAAATACGTATTTTGCCTTCTAAAAATATAAAACCACTTTTGGAGGGGAAGATGGGTGAAAAAAGTGGAATGAGCAACATTCTGACAGTATCAAATCATTAATGAGGGCACTGGTTCCTAAATTATTTACAGTGTATTCCATGTGCTCATCTGGCTTAGGATTGTTAATATTGAATGTGTTGTTTGTTATATACAAATATTTTTCTCTCTTCTAGTTTTCTTTTTTGTGATGTAATTTAATTTCTGATGCTGTTTACTCTCTGGAGCCATAAAGATTTCTTTTCTTCCTCTCAAAGTGAAATCACTAATTTACTGCATAATATCATCTTATGAGGAGCTGTTGATAAAGTGTAGATGATGAAGAAGCAAAGGAATGCAGTATTTATTGTTGGAAACTGAGGCAGGCCAGATACAAAGATGATGGGGAGCGATGCTGTATGGTGTCATCTCCCGGGGGAAGGTAGCTGGTTGTTCTCGGTCTTCTCTCTTCTTGTCTCCCTGGCTGGGGGCAGGGGACCTGGGCGGTGTTCCAGTGCCCTCTCTCCTCTTTGGGAGCTGTTACTTTCAGGACCAGCAGCTCTTCATCCTCCTTTTGGTGTCCCTTAAAGCAGCTTAAACAGCAGATAGAGAAGTAGCATTTTGCCCTCTGCTGGGAAGCAGGGTTTGACAAATAAATGGTGTGAACTGTTGTGACAACCATTCTGTTTAAAGAAACTGTGCAAGTTTGAAGAAATACTTAGAGCTTGCAGATTTATTTTCTTCCTGTGCTTCATTTTCTCAGATATTGTAGCAACAGCTGAAGTTTCTGTTCTCTTTTCCTTTAAATGTGTGATGCTTTTTCTCCTTTATGATTGCTATCCCTTTTTTGTCAGTGTTGTCATTACAAATAATCTGGCTCTTAGGCTTGGTTTAAGTCCTTTGCACCAGTCCCTTCTGATAGGAGAGCACTGAGCTACTGCAACCTTCCCTGCCACTGTGTATGTGGGCTTGATTTGCAGGGTGAAAAAGTAAACACAAAAAGTGGCCTGGTTTCTAGTTCTGGTTTGGAAGTAGGCAAAATACTTTTTGCATTTCTAGTGTCATTTCAGCTGAAGCTGTTGGATAATAGAAGCAGTGATTTTCTATCTTGTTCTGAAATATAGTTAAGAACAAAATTTTTTCACTGGAGTTTTGAGCTGCTGCTCAGTTGAGCCCCTACTTAAATAATTTTAATTGTGGGTAGGACCACTCTTTGTTCCTGTTTATCTTGTTACAAACGACATAGACTCCTTCACTACAAAGTTATACAGTGCTCTCATGAACATGAGGCTTTTCATGATGTGCTGAGAAACCTCCTTGCACAGCGCCAGCAATGACAAAGCCCTAGTTTTGGAAATACCACATATATTATCTCAAAAATATTGATATGGTTGATAACTCTCATACCTTTTCAGTGACAACCATCATTATGCTCAACTTTCAGCAGCACAAATAAGAATGTTTAAAATGACAAGTATTGGTAAGATGAGAAAACACTGTGTCGCTTCTCCTGTATCCAAGATTCTCCATTTTATCATCAGTATTGCTGTTTTAGTGAACTTACTTTGAGAGAGGCTGATTGACATGAAACAGAAACACAAAGCCCTTGTGCTTGTCATGGAGATGTTATGTATTACTGTATTTTGGGGGTGAAATTGATTCTAAAGCAGCTTCACAAGACTTTTCAGACTCTTTCAGCCTTCTTTGGTGTAGAGTTATTTTTAATTATGATTTGAAAGCCCTTCTGTGTTGAGGTGAATTGTATTTTTGGGAGTATTAAGCTGGAATATGAAAGATGCTGTGCTCTGTGGCTGATATCTGTCAAGGACTCTAGGATTTTTAGAGTGAAAAGTGGCTCATACAGAAAAAATTGGCATAGAAGTCCCACAGAGTTATTGGAGATTTTTAGACATCTGCCTTCTGTTCAAATAGATAGCATGTGTTAGAAGCTTTATTGGTGTTACTCAGTAGCCCTTAGGTGCTATGGAGGTCCTTCTTGTTACTACATTCACATTTGATGCTCCATGAAATACAAATTTCAGAGACTAATTCAGACACTGAATTTGCTTTTTGTTTCTCATGAGTTGTCATTTTGTCTGTGGCTCTGCCCCAAAAAGGTAAGCAGTTACTTTACTGTGATTTTCTGGAGCTTCCTAAACAGCTCAGAAGCAGGAGACAAACTAAAGGACAGACCCATGTTATTTCTTTGATGGTTTGTGAAAATGCCAAATGTAAGTTTTGGTTTTCTGCCCAGCTGAAAAGTTTAGTTTTAAAAACCTGAGTTCCTCTGTTACTGTTTTTAAAGACTTTAATTCATTTTAGTTTAGGAAGGTTGGAGACTGGAAAAAACCCCATCCAACCGCTGATAAAAGTTTTATTTTAAAATCTTTACTGTAAATTTATTTATTTTTTTTTAATCAACCTTTATTTAAAGGATGATTTTAAAATGTGCATGAAACCACTTTTTTATTTTGGAGTGCTGTTGTTAGGCTGTGTTGCATACAGGTTGTGTACTTGTGGGATCAAGTTACTTCATCTTTATGTAATGTGCCACTATGTACTCAAGTCTGTTTTGTTGTTGTTGTTCTTGTGTGGGCATGTTTTTATGTGTATTATTAAATGAAACCTTGTTTAAAATTGCCTGTTGTCTAAGGCTTGCAGTGAAGGGATCTGGTTTATTTAATAAGTCTTGTGCATTGTTCTATTCCAGCAGTTTTTAGACAGTGTCCCACTTGAATAGGAATGGATTGGTTTCATGTCTCAGTGCCTCAGCTGTCAGTCCTGTTGAGTATCTGAAGGTCCTTTGATAGGTCCACACTAGTGGACATGTGCCTGGATTATGAAGGGAGACAGTGATCTTATTGTAGTAATGGCAAGCTTGTCAGGATTATCGTATACTAATGTGTAAAAGCAACACAGTTAAGAATACTGTGCCTTCACAATATTAAGCTCTAAGCTAAAGGAGAATAAATTCAACTGTATAGGTTTAGTTATATTTTAGGGCTTTTATTATTTGGTTTTGCCATATTCACCTGTAAGCATTTTTGTGTTACTATGCTTTTTGTCTCCTGAAGATAACACTTATAACTTCTTGGTGGTTATGGGCTACTACAATGCCTAATGTGGAGTTTATGTTTTATTCAAACTTAAACAGGAGAGGTTTAGATTGGATCTAAGGAAGAAATTCTTTCCTGTTAGGGTGGTGAGATGCTGGAATGGGTTGCCCAGGGAGGTTGTGAGTGCTCCATCCCTGGCAGTGTTCAAGGCCAGGTTGGATGAAACCTTGGGTGTCATGGTTTAGTGTGAGGTGTCCCTGCTTATGGCAGGGGTTTGAACTAGATGATCTTAAGGTCCTTTCCAACCCTAACTATTCTATGATTCTATGATTTTTCTTCAGACAAATCCTATCCCTTGTAATCCTGAGCATTTCTCTGTCTCATCAGTGGTGTGCACTCAGTTTCACTTGTTTGATAATCTGAGTGGGTGAAGATCTAATAATCTTTCTTTATTTTCTTCTGAAATAAATTGTTGGGTAATAGTGATACTGAATCTACTCAGTCATGAGATTCAGAGCTGTCTGTCTCTGCACAAAGCTGTATTGCGGGCATTGCCAAACAGATTTGAGACTGGAGAGTCACAGTAGCTGTGAAACGAGCTCATGGATTAAAATTTATTGCTGTTCACAGACCATCTTACTTCCCTCCCCCCCCCCCCCCCCGCCCTCC
>NDXB01002323.1:0-64990 GCA_002631895.1 Agapornis roseicollis | reverse complement strand
TTTTCACACACCCCTTTTCCCCCCCCCCCCCCCCCAAACGTGTGCTTTATGTGTTTATTTACTGAATCTCAGCAGTGACCTGATTTCTCACTTCTATCAGAGGATGGTGTCAACACAGCAGTGCCATACACAAATGTCTTCTCCTTGCTACATAACACATCCAAGAACACAGGAAATAGATGGAAACAAGCAAGCAGGGGGTAAATATCTTCTGCACCTACGTAGGGCAGAGGACTCAATTGTGCTGAGTGAAAGAGAGCTATTTGAGTATTGAGGAACAGAGGCAGAGAGGGAGAAGGCAGCCAGCCTCGCTCCTCAGCTACCTTTTGCAAGTTAGTCAACAACTGTTGTCTTGATAAATAGCTCGTGCTGAAGCTGTCCTAGCAACAGCTATGTTTAACACTGCCGTCTGGTGCACATTATGGATAGCAGTGCAGGAAGAGTAATTTTCTGAATGTCCTTTTGCAAAAACACTCTGGAAAAAGGGCTAGGAAGATACATGTATAAAAAAAATGTATTACTTGGCTATGTCAAGGGAGGGCTCGTAAGTAAGATGTAAATTAGTGTGAGCAGGAGATGACTTAACAGAAGCAAAGGTAATGTAGAAGGAAAGTGATTGGGGGAAAGAGAAATGAGGAGATGAAAGATGGGGATAGACAACAAGGGAAGGTTAGAAAAAATATTAAGTGGAACCAAGATAAACTCTGGCTTTCAGAGTTAAAGATGACAGAAATTACAGTAGCTATTCATCCCTCTAGCTTGGCTGAATGCAGAGGAGTGTAAAAGTTAAGGTCCTGTTAAAGGGCAGGTCAGCAGTGTGACTTCATCATTCTGTGCTCCTACTGCAGTACAAGGGCTTGAAAAAGGGAATGAGATGAACTGAAGGGACATTGGAACATAAAATCCTCCTTTTTCCTTTTTAGAAAGATATTGTGATGATTCAGCATGGAATACAGGCAACGCACACTGTTTTGGGCTGGATTTGATTTACTTATGTGGTTAAAACAGTTGCTGTATTAAAGGTGGATGTCCCCAAAATTAGGCTGTCTCCATCCAGATGAAAACTATGTAATTGAATTGGATCTGTGCCCTATTTAGTGTCCCGCTTTATCTGACAGTGCCCTGTGTTGGCTGCTGTGAAGGAAAGTGTAAGAAATCCTACAACGCCCAATTAGGGAGTCGTGTGGCTGTGTGTGATATTTTTTCCATCTCGGCTGAAGACTGGCTTTTGCTGTGAAGCATTTGGATTTCAGTCCCTTCCACATTCACTGAATTCTTTGCTATATAATACAGGCTATTCTCGTTAGCTATATGAATCTCAAACCCTTTAAAATGCTGAAGCAGTCATTATCTGTGTATCTGAATCTCCATTCTTTGGCTGTTTCCTAATAGTCATTCATGTGGTGACAACCATCTTGACTTGATCCCTGGCGGAACCATGCTAAACATGATAAAAATATAAGCATAAGACATAAAGGTAAGGTTAAAAATAAAGCAACGAACTTTTTTAATATACAATGGTTCTAACGTACATTCTTGCAGATTATACCAAATTCTCATAAAAGTTTGGTCCTGTCATCATTGCACAATTCTGCTAATTCCAGCATTTTTGGTTCAGGGAAAAAACCCCACCACCAACCCGTCATTCAGGAATCTGGTCAGGTGCTTCTGTAACATCATAGGTAACTGGAATTCTCATTTCCCATATATGTCACTCCTCACAGCGCCTGCTAGCTGTGATCTATCTCTAGCACAGATAAACACACATGTGGCAGTTTCCAGCCCTGCTGGGAAGTTGTGGGTTTGCAGGAAAAATCTTTCCATTTGGCAGTCAGAAACCAGACTCTGATGAACGGAAATAGACAAAAGCCAATGTTCACACATACACCTGTGCTGAAACTGTTTGCCATGGGAGTGCCAAATGGAGTCTGGGTTCTTGTATATGATTTCTCAGTCACACAGGGGTTTAGAGGATGCTTTGATTTATTCTTGGTACTTGAAAAATCTCAGTATTTTGTCAGTGATTTTAAGCATTACAGGTTTGTTCCTGCAGTATTGCTTTGATAGTTCCAATTGATACAGTCCATGGAAATGAACTCTCAGCCTCCTGGTGCCAAAGGATATGTTGATGTTCCATACAAGCTGCATTCTTTTTTTAGTATTGTCCACCAGTTGTTCCATATTATGATGCCCAAAGAGATGATATATCAGTATCTTAGCCCCAGACACCATTGCAGTTTGTCTGATAGCTGTCACTGAACTACAGGCGATTTTAGCATGTCTCATGTTTGCATTAGGGGAAGTTGTTTTGCTCTCAGTGTTCTAGGTACTCTGGTTGGTGGGTTTTAATTGTTTATTTATTTTTCTCTATTGGACTGAGCTGAAACTGAGGCTTAAATCTACCTCACACATGTCCCTCATCATTAAGATTAGGGGAGGAGCATAGAGCTCTTCTTTATGGAGTGGGAGTTCAAAAGCAAAACAAGGAGAAATGATAGTGAAGTAAGTCACTGACTGCTTCTGCTTTACAAATGGTCAAGGAGTTTTCTCTGAAAGACTTAAGAGTAGAAGTGAATTAGTCGAGTGTTTGTCCCGGTTTCCAGTTGTTTGACTTATTAAATAAAATTAAATAGCAAAGCACAGAATTGTTCTCCAATTGCAAGAAACCCTCAGTGTGCTTTTAGAGATCAAGAGGAAAATAGAAAGAGGTTAAAACCTTGGAGAGAATCATTAATGGAAATTCAGCAAACAGCTCTATTGCCAAGAGGGGAAAATTGTTTCACATGAGTGATGATATGAATCCTAATAAAAGACATCTTTTCACACCCACCAGGAATAAGACATATTCTGTACTTTTATATCCCATCCTGTTTTGAGTAGGAAGAATATCTTTTTTAAGAAGAAAAATGTTTCATTGGGAAAAAGGAAAGAGGTTTTCCCACATGCCAAAGAGATTCATGAGTCAGTTCCATCAGCATATGTACAGAAGCAGAGGAGGATGTTGTAAGAGAAAAAAACAACATAGTTTAGAGTTGACCTTCAGCATGGGCACAATCTGGTCATACTCTAACTGGTTTGTGATAAAGGAATTGTTTTTAATGAGGGGAAAGATAAACGCAAGGGCCTCTTCACTGGCTGGAATGCTTAAATACATTGAAGTGTTTTCTACTGCATTTTAAGAAGAAACCACTAAAACTGAATTAGACAACAAATCCAAGAGAGGTGACAAGCAGGTGCCTGTGTTGTATGCTCTGTAGTCCTGTGTAGTCCTGTGTGGAAGCAATATTGCTGCTAGGTAGAAGTTGCATGCTCAGGTGAGGAAGCTCAGCAGAGAAGCACAGCCCAAGGCTCTGAGTCATACAGGCAAAATGTCATTTTGAAGTAGGGGTAAGGTGTGTGCCATGAAAGGGAGGAAGATGAAGTGTAAGGTTCTTCTAGGAGGAACTTAGGGAGTGCAGAATATTTCAGGAGGCTGTTGCAGGGGGTGGCAGTCACCCTTTCATCTCCTCTTTCTCTCCTGGCATACTTTCTTCCTTCCCTACTTCTGGCCTATAGCCCATATCCCCATGCTATAAACTGCAGCCACCTCCTGGCCACCTCTTTTCACTTCCTTCTATTTTTTGGGCAGTTGCAAAATCGGAGAGAAAAGGCACCATCTTGTATCAGAGAGAAAAAACACTAAATGGGGCCTAATGGGAAGCAAGAAAGTGGCTCCATGGGGAAAGCATTCTTTTGTGGTTTTCAGAGGCATGTAGTAAGGGCTTTCTGCTTTGTGAACTCAGCCTATTCACCTTCATACAAGCAGGAGAGAAACTGTTGCAGCTGGGTAATGGCTGGCAGATGTTCTTGGCTGTGCCTTGAGGCAGCTCTGGCTATAGATACTTGAACACAAGCTGGGGTGTCTTTCTGTGCTGCCACCCTCTAGGTGGCTTGAAACTGGTAAGATAAGGGCAAGCAGATACACACACCTTGGAGCTGAACAAGGCCAGCCATCTCTTTTGAAATCTAGTAGTGTTTTGTTGAAGTCAGGTTCCAGTTTTCCAGCTGGAAACTGCTGGGTAATTGGTTTAAGAGCTTCTTGACTTCTAATCAACTGTTACCAGAAGAAATAAATTGCTTGTTGTATAATCTGTTTGGCAAAATGATAATCATCACTTTTCCTGTCCCTGACTTGAAAAGAGACCCAACTGACTCTAAGCAAGGGAGCTTACTAGAGGAGAGGGGAATGGAGAGGTGGACCTACACTTGTACTGGTCAAAGAGCTAAACAGAACTATTTTCATAGATTTGAGGACAGGAGGACGTCCAAGTGAAGAGTTGTGGTGCAGTGTACTGAAGTATGAAGCACTTAATTGTCCTACAGATGGAGATGTAGTGGCATTATTATCTAACATCTGCACTGCCAGAAATATGAAACCTGGAGAAGGGAGGGTCTCCTGCTAAAGGGAGTAATTGAATGGAAACAGCTTCTGCAAGGCAAGGAGACTGTTCTGAGTTATCACCAGCTAGAGATGAGTTTTATGGGCTCATCATTAAGATTGAGGGATTTCTCTAGGTAAACAAAGGCTCAGTCAACAGTTACTGGATCTCCGAGGTAAGCAGAAGCCTGGGAGCAAAAGGATGCACTGTTTGTTTCTGTTCTCTGCAAACTCCTGGAGAGGCAGCTGGGGGGGCTGAGGCAAAAGGAACCTGTGCTTAGTTCTAATCCCTTCATTCACTCTGGAACTTGCCCAGCTGCTACAACTTCCCTATGTACCTTAAAAGAAGTTTCTTTTCCACGACATGTCCGAATGTCATCTGAACACTCTGCAGGATAAAAAGCTGTTTGTCAAGTCTGCAGGTTTTATGGGAAGAGTTTCAACTTCCCCTCTTTATGGTATAGTTAATATATCGATGAACTCCTTCATTTTAGCAGGAACTTTAATGTAGGGTTTTCCCTTGGTTTGACATGTTCAGATGAAGGTTTTTCTGGGGTTGTTTTTTGTTTTAATGAATTACAAGACCTTCAAGAGGTGATATTTACCCAATATTTAATTATAAAGAACAGGTTTACTTAGTCCTTCAGCAAATGCTACAATAAACTGTCTTTTTTCTGTTTTAATGGGGTCCCAAGGAACACATTAGTCTTTGAAGCTGAAATACTTTGACATCAGACTGGGTGATGAGTTGCTATGGTTTCAAGGGCAGTGTTAGTGCTAGAAAAAGATCGCATCCTTGAAATGCACATGCATGCAGTTCTGGGCTCCTATATATTTCATGACCAGAACTTAAGAAGTAGCCTTCCACATCAGTGGTTTCATCGCAGGGCATAAGGAGAATTTGAAGGAGGATGTACAGCTGGATTCCTATTTGTTAATAGCCATTGCATTCAACTGAAGTAGAACTTTGTGTATGTGGCAATTTTCAGCACTTGGGTGGGAAGACAGAGCTTGTGCTTATGCAGGGGGAATTTCTGAGGCAGGTGGAAATCAGAGCAGCAGGGAGAGGTTTCTTATTTTGATGTGGAATGGACAATGCAAGTCATTGTTTAACTTCTCAAAATAGATTTTTCAGCCTGCAAGAAATGGCACATTTCTGTCAGGTGCCCATAACACCTCATAGAAGCAGCTTGCTGCTTCAGAAAAGGACTTTTTTAGTATATAAAATAATGTTGAGTAACCAAAAGTAGTATATTAGCCACCTTGCTTTACATAGATGCTTAAGGATCTTTAAAAATAGAGCCCTAATCAGTTTTCCCTGGAGTTCTTTAGCCTGCAAGTAAGAAATAGGTAACTGCTGGGTATTTAAAACAACATATTATGTCTTGGTGCATTGTAGAAATGTGAATTCCTCTGGGTTTTATTTAATGGATATATTTCTAGAAAATCTGTAGTAGCTTCACTGTGGATATTGAAGTGTGTCTCTGAAAGAAAGAATAATTTCCTGAGGTCTTAATGAGTGCCTCATTGATTTGTAATGAACAAACCCTCTTCTCTGCAGACAATCTGTTCTGGTAAAACAGGTACAGTTATCATGATTGACTCTGTTCTATTGTCTTCTGACATTTCGGTCCCTTCCTTGGTGTAGCCAAGGATGGGTTTAGAATATTTGCTTGCATCTGAGCTCTGCTTGATTTCTCCCTATGCCACACATAGATTTCCCTCTTGCCCTAAATAAAATCACTCATTAAGCACTTTACGAGCTTCAACCGCATTGTCAGGTGCTTCTGTAGAAGCTGACAAATTACTAGGACATGGTAGCTTCATCACTGAAATGGCGTGGGGGTTCCACAGCCCTTTCATCTTCCTTGAATTGCTTAATTTTGGGGGGGTCATGTGTCTTGATCCTTCTTCCTTCACCTCTGTGTTTCAGTCTAATTGGTAACATTGGATTTTCATAAAAAACTACCGGTAATTTTGGAAGTAATTATTTGATCCTTGATGAGTTTACTGATGTGTAGAGCCCAGCAGGATGAAGGGAAGCCACTTGCAAATGAGTAGCGTTCATCTAGAAATTCAGTGTTCTCAACAAAGTGTTCAAGGGAGGAAATGGTGCCAGAGGAGTTCCCAAGACTTTGAATTCTAAATCAGGGATTTCCACTTGGAACAGCTGTATGTACACTAAGGCTTTTCTCTTCATTTGTCATCTATCTAACAAGCTCATGGCACATATGCATATTTGCCTGTGAGTTACAAGAAAATGTTTTGGAAGTCTATAGGGAATCCTGTTAATCAATTTGATTCATTGCAGTGCTTACTAGCCACGATGGCTTTGCCTCTTTGGGTAAAGTTCACTGTATTGTAAGCCAAAATTGTTGAAATTAGTGTATTTTATTAACCTAAGAAACTGTCAGACCTCTCTATGGTTTCAGATGGAGTGAGACCACCTTTATTTTCTGGGTTCTAAATTAGTTCAGCTGAAATGCATAGTGCAGACATGTGCAAAGTATGGGAGTGGGGAAGCTGAATTAAGGTCTGGGTCCTGCCCAGATCTTGTGAGGCCATTTAAGTAATCTTTTCTTTATTTTGTCTCTTCACTGACTGCTACTTAACAGCTTGGAAAGATCTTTTGAAACTCTGTTACTTTCTGTGTTAGAGATTTGCCTGCTTCCACCCTTCCCCCTTCTGGGATTCAGTGAGGCTTTTTTCTTGTATGCTGTGCCAACAGCAGATTCTGCCCGAGTATTCTTTCCCTCATTAACATCAATTGAAGTGAGACGTCAGAAATCCAGGACCATTTGCAATGACAGGACAGTGCCAATGCTCTTCCTTTTATAACCCATAGGAATAAAACTATGCAAAGCATCATTACATTATTCACATTATGATAGGCTGCATAAATTATAAATCATAAGTGAGGGGGGAAAAATATTCATGATGTCCTTTGTCAAATATTCCAGGTTCAAATTTTGAGAGGAAATATATGAATTTTTTAAAAAATCAAAATAATATCACCAGTGGATCTGGGACATACCTGGGGTTTTTTGTTAACAGCTTATTCATAGTACTGTGTTTGCCTACTTAGGAGGGTGATGAGCAGGTGTGCACTGAAAACTACCCTCATGGGGTTTTTATTTGCTTATAATGGTGAAGCATTGGAGGTGCAGAGTTGAAATAATACCCTTTACATAGCCTTCATTTGGTAACAGATTAGGTGAAAGCTTGCAGCATATCATGCACTGTGGTCCTATTAAATTGAGCCAAATACCGAGCGCACACTTTGCAGTATCAGGACCTGCATGCATGTCTTATAAAAGACATTATTTTTTTTTCTTAAGCTGAACAACTTCTCATTTCTACAATGTGTGTTTTGAAATCTAATTCTCTATGGAGAAATAATTCAGTACCTGTGTGTGGTTTAATTCTAAAGGTCATTGTATTTTGGGGCTTATTTCACCATATTTAGTTTTTATGTGAAGATCTCTGAAGAGAGGAAATACAAACAGAGAGACAGTAATTATTGCAACATTGGTCTTTGATTCTATTAGGTAAAATACTCTGGGTTAATGAATGAGGTAAAATCCAGTTGAATTCAGCAGGGGGAAAACCATGTTGTATTCAAACTTAGAGTTGGATTCTGCAGACTTTGGCCCAAGAAAGCAGAATAAACCATTTTCCTCATGAGGACACAGCCAGAGCAGCCTCTCTGAGCTCAAAGCCATTCAGTTTTTCTGCACCTTTATCTTTGAATCTATTGCGCATGTTGGTATGCAACAGTAACTGATGGTTATGGCAGTAGGCTGTACTCTCCCATACATCCATCTTGCAGGAACATGCTGATCAGGCATGTGATAAATGCACTTCCTGGGCCAACATCTTGAGTCTTGCCACCTTTTCAAGCTATAGGAATGCTCAAATATTTCCTTAGAGAAGAAAATATTAAGAAAATTAGAAAGAGCTATCGAACTTCAGGTGTACCCTCACCTCAAGTGTTAGTCATGTCTCTTCTGTAACAAAGTCTTCTGGGTTAGGGTAAGCTTTTGGAGGTAGAGGGAGAGGCCTTTATGTAGTAAGATACTTAGGGAAATAAAAGGTGTTAAAGCAGCAACTAAAGTTCAGTGCTTGTTAGAACTTCTGTTTAGTGGAAGTTGATGGGAATTCAGTGCTTGGAGACTTAATCAAAATCAAAACAAATAAAAAACCACAGGAAAGACGTACGTATGGTTTTGTGAATTTTCCTTGTTGCCTGGGTTAGGCATGTGTAGAGTATGGCAGTTTTCTTTCTGACTTGGGGGTACAAGAGGCTTTTTTTGTTTTATGGGTCATGAGAAGGAAGTCTGGGTTTTGAAATGGGAGATAAACAGGGCGGATAGGCTGAGATGCATTCTGTGATGTGTTGCCTTACTTATTCCAGGATGAAATAAGCTTTAAAACACAGTAGGAAACAGGTTAATTGCCAAGTTAATAAAACGGAAAAGATCAGCAGTGTCTGGGGTAGGGGCAACCCCATAAAAATAACCCTATTTACCAAATTTGTTAAGAATGAAGGGAGTTTGTTGCTTCTTTTATAGATTAATGAAACACACCACATTTGCAAGGTGGCATTTTAGGGTGACTGCAAGGCAAATTCTGCATAGTTAAGGGAAAAGGATTTCATCCCTTCCCGCATATAAATGATCCAGATTTGCACTGTTCATAGATCCTTTTCTCTGTATCCCAGCTTTCTGGGACACAGGTTTCCAATGTATCTGGAGCCAAGAGTCAATGAATGTGGTAGGAATTGGAATGTACTACTTAATATCCTGGACCTATTAGTTTGTGCTTGTGCAGCATCAGCCAAGGTAATTTTTAGGAAATGTGCAGGTTGTTTAGAGTGTTAACAAATCTCTGCAAGATAGAGAAAAATAAAGGACATTTAACAATCATTTCATATAGGCCTTCTTAGATTGAAGTAAAGTTCACTATTAAAGATTAAAACAAAGCCAAAACATAACCAAAGGCAGTGTTACTGTAACTCTAAATGTCATACATCCCTTACAGAAAGTATCTCTCAGATTATTATGGAACCCCTGGATTTCAAGGAATCTGTTATGAGGGTAGGGGAGGGATGGCCCTCCAGGGAGAAATCTAAAGATGCTTCATGCAGCAGTAAGAAATTGTTAGGGAAACCAATTGCTATGGAAGAATTTTTAAAAATAAATAAAATAAAATAAAATAAAATAGAGAAGTCGTCAGCTTGAAGTAAGGAGGAAAAAGATGATTTGAATGCTATTTAAAGTGTTAGTGGAACAATAGAGAGCACTTGGAATGGTTGTCTGAAATGAATGGCCAGTTTCAGAGTTTTTTAGCAGTACTCCTTTGGGGTTATCTCTAAATGCTTCAGAGGCTTGCCACCTACAAATGCAATCCTTCCAAACTCACCCCACAAGCACACTTCAAACAAAATGTGTTGTGTTCTTTGTCATTTATTTGGATCTTAATCTTTTTGCGCTATCAAATGTCAGACTTCTTTATCATAATGTGTGCCAGAGTGTTAACGTTTTTTGTTATCATTTAGGGTTTTTATTTGGTGGGGCTTTTTTCCCCTGTAATATAGCAGGAATGCCCTGTTGCCTATGTCTGATCTGTAAATAAGAGCAGGGCTGGATTACATTTTGCCTGGCCCCTATTTTGCCTGCTGTCCGGCTTGAGCATCCCAGCTGGCCTTTGCCATTTCAGGTACCATGAAGTTTTGAGGTCCATGGACTATATAATTGTCAAGCCATGGGGAGATGCAATCACTGTGGAAGCTGCTGTCTCTGGGATGTATTCTGGTCTAAACATAAGTTAAAGTTTGCAAAATGCTATGTGTTAAAAGATAGAATGTTAGAATGGGGGCACCTTTGTCCCTTGCATTCCTGTTCAGGTACTGTTTCTTACTTGCATGATTGTAGTTATTTTTAAATACTGCTTTTGATCTTATTCTGTTCCTTTAAAATCCGGAAAAATCACGGGCTTACCCATTTTCAAGAATGCACGAGCATGTGACAGAATAGCTTTTGCAGACTTGTGCTGAGTTATGCATAGGCTACTGGCAGAGGTCGGGTCTGTGGTGCAGCTGGCTGCTGCCTTGGTATGGAAGAACCTTAGCAGGCTTTTGCTGCTGGGGGACCAGCAATAGCAGAATGCTCTGGTTTACCAGATTTTCTGAAAATACACAGTTGTTCTCTCATTACATGCAAGAGAAGGAGTGTTCTTCCCAGTCTGTTTCCATGTTTGACCATTTCTGCAGTAAGGACATCCGTACAGCCTTGACCAGTCTATAGAACTGCTCTTTACCTCTACACTCAGATCTATGGGGTCTGCTCCTTCAGGGTGCAAGGGTCACCTCCTTCTCACTTCTATGTCAAGTGTATTTTAGTAATTTTAAGAGCAAGAGAGGAAGAGGTGTCAATCTTTCTATAGTTTTAGGTTGGTGCTTCACTGGGTTCTGGATGCTGGACCTATCCAGAGCTGTTGGTGTTGCTAGAACCATCAAGGCACAGGGTTGGTTTTCTTCTGATTTTGAGATGCTTAAAATTTTGGTCAATTCGTGTAAACTTGCATCATGGTGTAAGAGGGGGTTATCTGTACCCTTCACCTGAGGTTATCTGTACCCTTCACCTGAGGGTTAGCCCTACCCCATCTCCTCCTTTTTCAGCAGCAGAGATCTGAGCTGAAGAAATGGGATCACAGATGCAGTTAGAGCTATAAATGTAGCTGCCTGCTTGGTCTGTAATACACACCCAATTCTATCCCTGTTACCTTTAGCAGTATTGTCAGGCACTTCTCTCTGCCTACACCTCCTTCTTCCCTTTTAATGCTAACTAGATTGCACAAGAATTACGTCTATGCATGTTATGACCACATGGGGAGAAGTATGAGTGTGTGGTAAGGCAGAGTGAAAACAACAGCACTTACACAGGAGATGCTAGTGTGTATTGCACAGGACTGATGGTTGTGAAAATAAAGCATAAATGGTACTGAGTAAAATAGAGAAAGAGATACAGGAAGCCAGGGCTGTGTAATGGCCTTGGTGTAACAGAAGAGTGGAATATGTAGTGCATGGCTTGAGGCAGGACTTTATTGTTGAGGACTTTGAGGCCTCTGTCAGAAGTGCAAGCTGGAAGATCTCTGCCATTTACAAGGGGTTGCTGTGGCTTGCTTCAGCATCACGGTTAGCCATGGTTCAGGAATATGCTCCATCCTGTATGGAAGGCTGTGGAAAAGGTCTGAAGACCTTGCCAAGTTGTTACAGGAATTGACACCAAGGTTTTTTTCAGTGTCTGTAAGCTGGTACTGGGCAGATGGTTTAGCCTGAGACTCAAGAGCTCTGGGACAACAGCGGGCTTCACCAAAAATAGTTTGCCAGGAGTTGAGGATATTTGGGTTGTACAGAGTTGTTTTTTTGTTGTGCCAGATTTCATGCTGACGTAGGAATAAAATGTTTTTATTTAGCAAGAAAGCTTGCCTGCACACTGCCGCACTTCATATGTTCCTATCTCATCCCCTTAGCTCAAGCCAGTCTATTTTATCTTGAAATTTAATCTGTCAGATATGAGAAAAAGCAGAAGTGCCATATTTGCACAACTGTTTACTAAAAGCATTTCCGATTCCTGCTTCCCCACTGCCTGGTGTGCATCAGCTCGGGCAGCATGTTTGCAAATTCATGGCTCTCAGTGTGTCCTTCCTTTAGCCCAGATTTGAACCACTATCACTCCCTGTTTCTTTTAACCAGGGGCAGCATGTTGTCTTGTGCAAACATCAGAATCATCATCACTGGTTTGTGATGATGATTAAACACATAAACATTGTAAGCAAGTGCAGCCTGAGAGCATCAGACGTTGAAATACACTGCAATTGAAGGAACATGATCACATTCACAGGTTTAAAGTTTAAGCTGGTCACCAAATGGTGGAGGTAGATGGAAGTTCAGGGACTCGTGGCCTCGTTTCTCTGGTGTTCAAATGTAAAACGCAGCGTGCCTGGCATCGGGCCTCAAAAGAACAGGGTGGATTTCTCTCACTCATCAGGCACTGCATATGGCTCAAGGCACTTCACAGAGTTTGTGGGACAGTTGTTTGATGCAGTCTGGCAAATCCTGGTTGTACTTTCTGTTCCTGCTGGCTGCCCTGTCCCTGTGGTCTGTGGGTGTTTGCAAACCCTGCCCAATGATAAACCTCCTTTCTGCCACGGAGAGGGATTTGGAGAGTTCTAGATCTTTAATTTTCACAAAACATTGCAATGTGAAGTCACCAGGGATGGCTCCATCAACATTTTGTGCGTAACCTGGGTAATGGCTCTCAAATTCATTTCTATAGGGCTTGGGATAAAAGGTCAGAAAAACTTTTTCAGCAAGTGTTCCTGAGCTTGATATGCAGGGTTGACTAGAAAAGAGCTCAGAATTTTGTATTTGAAATGGATGGCAGGGAAAAAAGAGCGAGCACGGCCTCGCAAACTTCTGTGCTGCAAAGAGAAATAAGGCATGTGGCGATTGACAGGTTTGCGTAGCCAGATAAAATCTTCCACTTTTCCAAAAGCAGAACTTTCTCTTTATGCAATGTTAGTTTCAAAGGTTCCAGTTCCTGCTGTGACTAATGGCAGGTATGTTTCCAGCTACTTTCTTTTCATGCCTGAAAATGGGATCATTCTCAGGTCTCCTCATTGTCATCCGGTAGCTATTCCCTTTCACTAATTTCCCCAAATGAGTTGTGGCCCACTCTGAGGACTACAGGATTCATTAGAGTGGAGCATAATAAGAATGTACTTGGTGTTCGAACAGGAAGAAAATATCCCAAAGGCTGACAGAGATAAAGATCACCCACTGAAAGGATAAAAATGAACAATGCTTCTTGCAGGGGACCTAAAAATACAATACTTGGTTCTCTCACACAGAGTTGAGTTATTAAAATAACAACTAGATCATACAGTGCCGGGATTATTTCTGTCTCAAGAAAACACGAAGTCTTGCAAGTTTAAACAAAATGCATATCAGGGAAAACATGGTTTCAAGTCTAAACTGTACTCAGTATTCAGGGGTTTATGTGCATGAAGGTATGACGCTGGAACTCGTAAGATCCCTCTTCAATACTGAACTCTTCAACGGGCTTCTTGAATAGCTTTGGATTAGTTACCTAATCTCTTCATGCCTGTTTTCTGTCAACAGGTTTTTGGAAGTGAAATGGGAATAACCATGGTTTTCTGCTTGAGAAAGTGGGTTATAGGTGGGTTGATTACTGTGTTGTTTGGAGCTCTCTGTGTCAATAAGACCTATAAAACAAGCACACTGTGGCATTTGTGACATTTGCCAAGCCAGCTGCTGTTGCCTTTAAACAGATTATTTATTAGGTGAACCTCTGCTTAAGTCCCTTGCTGAGTGCTAGTTCTATATTAATAATTAATTTTTCCTTTCTCTATTGTAATACGAATATGTATGCAGGGTATATGTGCACATACATAGAAATGAGCTCTACTGAATGAATCCCACGTACTATAGTCCAGCTGTTAAGACATGGTAAAGAGGCAAAGCTCTGCAGGTTTCAGTTTTTTATAAAGCCACACAATTTCCTGTTTGAGTCCTGCTTCAGATCATAGAGCTGGAGGAGAAAGAAGAGGCAGCTTTTACAATTACAGTCAGTGCAACTAATTGTTCCTACTGGGTAAGGATGCATCCCTTTTTACTGGCGCTCTGATGATAGCTTTTTGTTTCTAGCTACAAGCAAATCTAATTTGCAAATGAAAAATTTCATTATAGCAGAAGTTGCCTGCAAGGGAATTAGGGAAGGTACATTTAGAAGAACTCAGCAGAACATACAATTGCTTCTTAAAGAATGGATTTACGATCCCCATTCACAATTAAAATAACAATTGCTTTTAAGTGGTAGCTATTATTTTTAAAAGGTTAGATATTCCAACAATAGAATTGTAAGAGAATAAGGCAGCTTGTGAGCAAAATGTGTGGTAGGTAATTGGCAAAGCTCACTTAATATTTTTTGTTTGCTATCCAAGAGCTATTCACGATGCCACTGTAACAGTATGTTGTTGGTACAACAGAGCTGACAGTTTTCTGAGATGAAAAGGAAGAGAATGGAATTAATCACACAAACTTCATCATCCAGTCTGGCATAACTGAAAGTGAGTTCTGCTATACTTGAACTATTTTAAATACTTCATGTTTTTTTAATACAGTTTTTTTTCTCTGTTAACCTCTTCTGTGCTTTCTGTCCACAATCCCATTCTGACTTCTTGTTCTTCAGAGGGTTGCCCCTGATATATAGGCAGCTTTAGAATGCAGTAGCTGTAGTGCACAGTAAAGAGGAGTGCTGCAGCAACCTTGATACTGTACCATGTGTGTATGTCAGGTACCATATATATTTTATATCCAGGATGTCATGCAAAGGGTGGAAATGGGTTTGTGCTCATGCAGGGAACTCTGGGCTGGTTTGGTGGTCCCAGTGCTGCCCCTTCTGGGCAGATCCCCATCCATGGCATGTAGTATGAAAAGTGTCTGGCTTTTGGTAACACCTTGCAGAAGCTCGAATGGCTGTACTTCCACCCCCCTGCCTCTTTTGTCCACAGAATGTTTAAGAGAAATAGGAAACCTTAACTGATTTGTGCTGTGGTGCAGAGGGGCAGGATCACTGATGTACTGGGAGACATTTGTCATCTGGAAAACAATGTAGGTTTTCAAAATTTGTGAAATTGAAGATAAATGTGATGGCACAAATGTAAGCTTGTGGTGGGGAGCTTGTTCCACCTTGTTCCAAAGGGACACAACAGTTTTCAGTGCATTATTCACCAAGCCTGCCCAGCAGCCAAGTGTTCTGATACTGTCTGCTTTGTCATTATGCAGAAGGTGCCTAGTAGAACTCAAGAGCCCTGTGTCCCATGAGAAGGGAGAAAAGAGAGTACTAGGGGTCACATTGGTTTTGGATTTTAACTTGGGCCTTCACTATGGTTTTGTGCTCTTCCATTACGTCATTAGAGGCCATATTTTATGTCCATTGTTGGCATAATCTTTCCTCAGGTAAAGAAGGGTGTTCTCTTTTCATTTAGCGAGAGACCATTTTTGGAGCATTGTGTGCAGTTCTGGTGTCCTCAACATAAAAAGGACATGGAGCTGTTGGAACAAGTCCAGAGGAGGGCCACAAGGATGATCAGGGGACTGGAGCATCTCCCATATGAAGACAGGCTGAGAGAGTTGGGGCTGTTCAGCCTGGAGAAGAAGAGAAGGCTGCGTGGTGACCTCATAGCAGCCTTCCAGTATCTGAATGGGGCCTATGAGGATGCTGGGGAGGGACTCTTCATTAGGGACTGTAGTGACAGGACAAGGGGTAACGGGTTCAAACTTAAACAGGAGAGGTTAAATTGGATCTAAGGAAGAAGTTCTTTCCTGTTAGGGTAGTGAGATGCTGGAATGGGTTGCCCAAGGAAGTTGTGAGTGCTCCATCCCTGGCAGTGTTCAAGGCCAGGTTGAATGAAGCCTTGGGTGGCATGGTTTAGTGTGAGGTGTCCCTGCTTATGGCAGGGGGGTTGGAACTAGATGATCTTAAGGTCCTTTCCAACCCTAACTCTTCTATGATTCTATGACCTGTATATTCTGCAATTGAGCAATATTTTGGTGTGTTGGCTTCTTTCAGAGAGAAAGCAAATGATTTACAGAAGGATAACATTGCTGGCTTCTGAGGAAACTGCCCTAGCTCAAATCTTTTACATATTTAATGTCAGGCTAAGGATGTCTTTGTGCAGATGACACACGATGCTGGTCTTGTGTTAGATAGTCAATCACACTTTCCTCAAAGGATCACTTTGATTCCTTTCACTGTCTTTTCTATTGAAGTTGCAAGTTGCATCCCCTCAGATGTAAACGTGGTGTGTTGGATATTTGTCCTGAACCTATTGCGAATTTGTATTTCCCTCTGGAGCTTGGACTTACAATGTGAGACTGAAGGCTTTATGCAGCGGGCATAGGTACACAGTCAAAGAAGTGGAGGCACCATGAAACCATGTAGTCTTAGCTTGTGGCATTTGATGTTCTCCTGTTGATACCAAAGAGCCTTTCACAAATGCGGATTTCTCTAATCTGTCAAGTTTTGACATTACCTCTGTGTCTCAGGAATATAAATTACATGCAGAAACAGGAGCAAATGGGTGTTTGAAATACTCTATCGAGAAAGTCAAATGTGTAAAACACTCTGAAATCGTTCAGCTGCTGCACTTCTTTGAAACAGATGCATATGTGTCTTTACATATGAGATGCAGTCTGTGGTAAATAGATGGTTTGGTTTGATTACCCTTTGCAAAAGTTTATCATTGTTTTGATAAACTTTTCAAATTTATTCAAGTTCACCTTTAACAGGTTAGGAAAAGAGCTCCTTTTAGAAAGGATGCAGATTTTACAGTAAGTTTTAGTTTGGCTAAAAATCCTATCTTCAGATAGCATGGTACTCTAAAGAAGAGAATGTGGAGTTGTGATACATTGCTTTAGGCCAGGCATATGTATCACATCCATGTAGCCTGATATAGAGCTTTCTGTAAAGACTGAGGGAAAAAATACTGGTGGTTGATATTGTCCTAGAACAGGCAGTAGCACCTCTTGAAATATTCCAGTTTTACAAGGGCTGTGTTCTAGGCTAACGTCATACGTTATTTAATATGAAAGCTCAGTAACGAAGGCTTAAGGGACTACAGCAAGGAAGGCTGTAAATTAAGTTGCATGTGCTCATGATTAGTTCTCTGGCACTGCATTCTAAGACCTCTTTAATAAAAGTAAGTATTCTTATTTCCAGATCATGTTTCAGTCTGCGGCTTGGTTTTTGGCAAGGAGATTTCATGGTCAGTATGTGGTCTAAGGGCCTTCTCTTTCAAGACACCAGGAAAGAGATTTAACCTGACCTTGAGTAAACTAGGATCACATGCCATAGGCATTATTGTGTTCTGAGGTGGTACAGTGAGCATCTGAAAAGAATAGTTGGAAAAACCTGACTGATTTTCAGGACACTGAAATCTCCTTGGCATGTTCCTCTGCTGGAAAGCTGAATCTGACTTTCCCTCTCCCCTTGCCTTTGAGCTGCACCTCTACAATAAGTAATTGCTCCTAGTGCTGCTGTCACTTTAGTTTATTTCTTGACAGTCTCTTTACTCATCTATCTTATTATAGTGCTTGAAGTATGACTAGACAAGTTGCTTTTTCATGTGATGTGGAAATGTTTTATCTTTGCTTTATAAACACTGACAGTGCTTCCTTAGCATGGGGATTGCCAGCCAGGCTATTTTTTCAAGACTCTTGGAGGCAGGGAAGTTTTGAAACAAAAGTTTTCTTTTTTTCCACAGGCTCTGAACTTTCAGATTACGAATCACTTTCCACATGCTAATAAGCTTAGATAAGCAGAGTACATGTTAACACTGTTGTACAGATGGGGGAACCGAGATACAGGAACATTAAGAAACTTGCTTGAGGAAGTCTGTGGGAGCTGACCTTATTCTGGGAGAGACCCACGCACTCTCCTTGTTCTTGTCAGATTCTTTCTTTTTACTCACTCAAGCCCCTCCCTCTGAGAAGTCGCTGGTACATAAAAAGATCTTTCAGATTCTATCTGTATCTATATTTACCTACAGCTATGATAATTTATTACACGGTATTCCATGTGGGACTGCAATCTTCAGTCAGTCGCAGTGTTTCCTAGTTTTAGAAGGCAAAAGCTGCTTTGCTGGGTATCTGGCAGGCTGTACTTCGGCGGCAGCCGCACCAGGAAGCGAGCTGTGCACAAAGTACAGCAAGCGTGTGGTGTGGAGCTGACTTGCATGAAGAAAGTGTTCCTTCACCTCAAGTGCCCTGCAGGTTGTGAGCCGAGCTACGCTGGGCTGCACGCTCTGTCCTCGTCTTTAAATAGGACTCTCCTGTATCGTTTGTTATGGTGGGGAAATCAGTGTTATTCCTCTCCTGCAGAAGTGGATGTACGGAGTTAAACAGTATAGGGAACTAGACATTTACTATTGCCATGGCAACTTCAGATGATGATTTATTAAGCCATATTTTTCTCCATGTTTGAGCCTATGCATTTTTGTTAGTCTGAGCTCTCCAGAGACTGTTTCTTGCTGCTCCCTAGTGTGTCCTTTCCTCCCATCCAATTCTTTGCTTCTCCTTGCTGAAATTACAGAATAACGGAAATGTGTTTCTAGCAACCTTTGTCAGGCAAAAAAGCCTTGGTACAGTTATTGCTTTACTAATAAATATACTACTGTTGGTTACCACTTTGGACTGGACTGAAATTCTGATGACTGGCATAGCAATTGGGAGCAAAGGCAGCCCCGAGGAGAGAGCGTTACAAGTGGTAATAGAGCACAAGACACTGCAGAAAGGGAAGGGGGCAGGCCTTTTGGCCCAGCTATTTAGTGATCCTAAACTCTCCTTCTTGCTGTCCTTCCTCTGTGAGCATCTCTTCCTGCTCTCGACCCTGCAGTGGTTGTTTCTATAGTCACCCCTGGCTGTTGCTTCTGTGCAGTTATCACTGCAGCATTGCTGGATCTCTTCCGAGGTGCAGTCCCTCCTTTTGGAGTCTGCGACCTGGTCATGTAGCTCAGTGAAACTTGGTGAGTTTGGCTAAGTCTGTCCAGTTTTAAAGTTATGATATATTTGCAAAGCTAGGGCCTCAGTGACTACTGTGGTCATGATTATATTTGGCAGCCCTTTTGTATGACTGTTTTGGAGCAAGGACAGTGATGGCCTCTGATGTCTGCACCCTAGTGTACTGCAACTGTTTGTGTAGTGCTTTGCGTCATAGGCAAGCCTGCTTTGTTTAGCCTTTGGAATGCCAACGAGGTATAGCCCTAAGTAAAGCTTCCAGATGCAAGTACAGGGGACATAATAAATTATTCATTTTCAAGCTGCATAAACACAGTTTGAAAACCTTGAGGATGATGGTAACGTGGGCCAAGCAGACAAAATGGGTGGAAGAGTCACTGAATATGGAATTGTGAATATAGAGCTGCTCTCCCCAGACCAGAAGAGAGATTGCTCAAAAAGTCTGGCATCTATCTTGTTGTGCACCTGTTTTTATGAGCAGACGGTGAGCTTTATGGCTCTAATTTCTAACAGCATTAATCTGGATGTAAACATTACTTATTTTAGGTTTTGGTGTCAGTGGGTTTGGTTTTTATTTGTTTTCATTCTCTGAATACAGGAATGTCCTCAGAAATCTTAAACAATGTTGCTGTTGACACATCTTGATGGACAAACTAGTTGTGACCTACCAGCTTGTGCTGGTTATTTGCCTTTTCTCAGTAAGATTTATTCATGTAGTGTAGTTTTATTATCATTTGGCCATATTTATGATATTCTTTTTTTACTTGATTAAGTAGTTCATTATGGACTTCCTAATGTGATAATGACATAATTATACATGTGTTTATTTCAGTATTGATTGCGTAAGTGTATAAATAGCTAATGTGTAGCTTTGTTCTTCATATAATGTACCTCTGAGTTAACTCCACCAGTAAGAGAATACATACCTGCGTGAATACTTTCTGTAACTGCTTTCAAGTGATTGAAGCCTGTTCAGTGAGAGTGGGGCATGCAGTCCTCTAAGGAGAACTTGTTGGTGCACTCTCCTAAGGTAGGGCTGTTCTCCCGACATTGTTTCTAAGCATATTACAAAAGCAATAAAACGTAATTATTAGGTGTAAAAGCATTTATGAACAGCACATAACTCAGATCAAAGCCTTGCTGATATTCCTCAGTATACCAACATAGGGAAATCTGCATGTAGAACATTCCGTGAAGTGTGCATATTTGCAACAATAAGGCATGACTTTACAGGAGTGAAGTACAATGCTACTTTAGTTTTGATAGCATCGCTTCACATTATGCAAGTACTATCAGAACATACATGCTTGTGTGTTTTAAATTGAAAACTTTGGTGTAGGGGAGGAAAATACTGTGTTTTAAGTCTCAAATATGTAATACAATAAGGCTGCTGACCAGCATACAGATTTCATCACCACCACCCCCCAGAAAATCATTATCTGCCAGACTGGACAACTTGTAGGAAACATTTTTCCATTTCAACC
The DNA here is from genome assembly GCA_002631895.1 of Agapornis roseicollis. Classification (NCBI taxonomy): domain Eukaryota; kingdom Metazoa; phylum Chordata; class Aves; order Psittaciformes; family Psittacidae; genus Agapornis; species Agapornis roseicollis. Next base: position 44,487 of record NDXB01002323.1, on the reverse strand, counting down.
AAAAGTGGCTCCTTTGTGTTGTATGTGCTGTTGTATGTGCTGTTGTATGTGCTGTTGTATGTGCTGTTGTATGTGCTGTTGTATGTGCTGTTGTATGTGCTGTTGTATGTGCTGTTGTATGTGCTGTTGTATGTGCTGTTGTATGTGCTGTTGTATGTGCTGTTGTATGTGCTGTTGTATGTGCTGTTGTATGTGCTGTTGTATGTGCNCGATCTGCTGTTGTATGTGCTGTTGTATGTGCTGTTGTATGTGCTGTTGTATGTGCTGTTGTATGTGCTGTTGTATGTGCTGTTGTATGTGCTGTTGTATGTGCTGTTGTATGTGCTTGCAGCTCTTTGCCTCCAGTTCTATTGTTTGACCTGTGCTGTTTTTCAAAACTGAGCTCAAATAACTCATCTTTTAATGTTTGTTGCCAAAAAACAAGAGTATGTTTCCCAGGCAGTATTTGTTAATTTGCCTGTGCCTTTTAGACTTTCACTTACAAGTTTGCAAGCTACTACTGTTACCCCATAGAAATCAGGTGCAGAAAAAGAGCTGAAATCTGCTCATAGAATACAATTGAAAATTCCTGTTGTTGTTATTAGAAAAGTCAGTGCAGCATTTTGCAGTGATGATATGAAAAACCCTTTTGCTGAATTCACCAGCTGCTCCAGGGACACTTTCTACAATCCAGTGCCTGTTGGGCAGAAGAGAGATTTGATTCTGGCACCTATTATACATCAGTATCTATGATGAAAAAAAACCTGCACTAAAAGGATGTAGAAGGATGGAGAAGCAGGGAAAGGGCCAATTCATTTGCTGCCTCTGCCTTTTAGAATCCTTTTCTCCTTGACAATTTGAGTGAACTCCCTGGGTAACAAAGTGTCTTTAACAATAACAAAGGGAAATGTAAAAAAATCCAAAAACCCTCCACTTTAATAATGAAAGGAAAAGAATAAGGAGAAACAAATCAACCCAGATACCCTAGGCTGCATAGGAGCCCCAGAGAATCTCTGGCTGGATTTAGCAGCTGGAGAGCTGCGGTCCCACCATTATTACCATGTCAGAGCAGCCACTGGGAGTTGCTGCTGCAAATTCTGAGATGCCTGAGGGGAATTCAGCTAGTCAGGAAGCAGGGAGAATAAACTAAAAAGAGGGAAAAAAATCCCAAACCCAATTCTATAAACAGACTGTGAAAACCAGTGGCAGAAAACAAACAGTACAAAACCGGATGGCTATATATTGCACTACTCCCATCACTAATAGCTTTCAGTAGAGACTGGAAGGGACCTTTATAATTGTCTAACCTGACTTCAGTTTAACACCAGCAGAAACATCTTTGCTGTATCAAACCTGTAGGGTTTTTTTTTCCACCTTTGGAGCATCCATGTGATCTGAGGGAGTTGAAACTATTGCCATAAGCAATACCTCTGGCTACCATATTACCAGAAGCTGAACAGATACTGTAAGTTTTAAAAAGATGAGTTGCTTTAGCAATATTTCCGTGCAACTGAGAAACCATCAAAAGGATTGAGTATAATCAAGGAAATTCACTGCAAAACTAGGAAGCCTATATCTTACTGCAGAACTGCCAGTAACTCCATTTTTTGTGTGTTGAACATAATGTTTGCAGGAGGTAATGTGCACAGGTTAACTCTCACTGTACCTTTACTGTCCATTTAGTGGCATAACAGCATACAGCTTCCATTTAAGTGAGGATGAGAAGAATAATTCAGAGATGAAACAAATTCACTTTGCCTTAGTGACATTATGTGGGGTTAGTGAACAAATACTGGTGACTGTCCCAGTCCTGTTTGCCAGAGAGGCATACAGTGTATATTTACTTGTTTGTTATGTGACTGACAGGCCTTGGGGATGTTCAGAATTGTCATGACCTGGAGAGGCAGACGTGTTATGAAGCAAGGCAAGTCTTCAAGCACTTCCAGATAGAGTGTGCAAGTATAAAGTGAGTTGGCATATACTTGTTAGCAATGGCCAGGTTCTCCAGTGTCATATGTTTGTGTATTAGAGGGATGCTTTTAAATCATGGAGATGAAAGGCTGACATTCACCACAAACAATGAAGTGACAATGGGTTTTCTGGTGGGTGTGTTTTTTGGTTTTGTGTTTGGTTGTTTTTTAGAAATAAGATCAAACTTGGTCCTTTAGAATGAGAGCAATTCGTGCAAGGTAGGAAAGGATGATCATAACAAAAGAGAATTATTAATAGGAGGGTAATTTACATCAAGGAGATAGTGGGAGTAAAGTGAATTTTGATGTTGAAGGTTGATTGGGTAGGTGGGCATGTTGACAATAACAAGACAATCATGTCTTCTTCAGGAACTTACTATCAGGCTTCAAGGATTTAAAATCAAATGTCTGAGTTCTGTGGAAAATACTTTTTCCAGCTGTAGGAGCACGGCATCATTTTTTCATGAAGGACTGGATCACAGCTGCAGTTACATGCTGACCTTTCAGATCATGCTGTCACCCAAGTATTTTCTTTTAAATAAAGAAATCCTTTCAGCGTTCCTAGGATTAAGCACTATGGTTCAATTTGATTTTATCTATGGAACTTGAATCACTTCTAGAAACCTTCAGGATAATATTCCCAGTTTTCAGGAAATATTTTGCTCTTGCAGAGGCTTATGTTGTGGGGCAAAGTCTGGTGTGTATGACAATGCAGTTCAGCAATATGCAAATACAGATGGACTCCTTCACATTGGCTTGTTTTGTCCAGGTGTATCTTAAAATGTATTTTTAGTCCAGAGGAATTGAAAGTCTTGGTAAGAAAGTGTTAATAAACAGTGACAATCTGTAAAGTGATACCTGGGGGAAAAATTGATAAATCAATGGCATGGTTTTTCCTCTACAGTGTCGTGGTTTAAACCCAGTTTCTATTTCCCCCCCAACCCCACTTCCTCCCCGCTCCTGGAGGGATGGGGAGGAGAATTGAAGGAATGTAACTCCCACGGGTTGAGATAAGAACAGCGCAGTAACTAAGGTATAACACAAATCACTGCTGCTGCCACCAATAGTAATAATGATAAGAAAATAACAACGGAAGAGAGTATGATACCACCCGCCAAAAACAAGCCCGACCAGGAAGTGTGTGCCCTTCTGGGTAAGTCCCCATTACCTCCCTGGGAATGACGTGCTGTGGTACGGAATACCTCTTTGGCTAGCTTGGGTCAGGTGTCCTGTCTCTGCTTCCTCCCAGCTTCCCATCATCCCTGGCAGTGCATGAGGCTCAGAAAGTCCTTGGTCAGAATAAACATTACTTAGCGACAACTAAAACCATCATTGTTATCAGCGCTGTTCCCAGGCCGAAAGTCAAAACGCAGAATTCCATCAGCTACTAAGGATTAAAATGACTGCTACTGCTGAACCCAGGACAACAGTCAAATTGTAAGCTCAGAGGATGGGTAGTTTTCTACCCATTGTATAACCTGAAGCAAGTCGTCAAGTGGATCCTGGGGGTTGTCACTTTATTAGGTGCATACACTGGAAAATCTGTTTCTGTACCGAGGTTAGCTCATACTGAAATGTAGCCTAGGAAGCTGGCTTGGTGAGAAAGCTCATCACACAAATTGATCCTGCTCCACTCAAATAGGTGATCTGATACCAGCATGTATTTGTGAATGGTTTGAGAAGTGGCTAAGATGCAGCCAAGACAGTCATAGCTTTGTGCCATCATCCTAGATAGCTTTTGCATCCAGACATTGTATTAAATGCCTGTGTACTTGTTCCTAAATATTGATTATTTCAGTGCCAAATTTAGCAGAAAGTAAGTATAAATTTGGAGAGAGGGAAGCTTTATTGATGTGTATTGGTTTTGCTCAGATCCAGTCCACTGTACCCTAGTGCCTGAGGAGGCATAAAATGAGCTCAGTTTAACCACAGTGGGAGCTCAGCTTGAGAGAGCTGTTCCTTTGCTGCCCCTTCAGAGAATCCCTGGGGCTCAGTGAATCCAGTGGCTGAGGCAGAAGAAGGGGACAGATACCCACGGGCTGGCAACAATTGTGGCATGTTACTTATGTAGGTTTCCTTCATTTCAGTACTTATCCATGTCTTCCTTCTTTTGTTCTTAGGGGATGATTAAAAATAAAAAGCTGTATTTCCTAACATCATATTGCCTCTGTGTGGGATATTTTTTTCTCAGCATGTAGTAAAAGGAAGCAGATGATTTTCTAGAATGAGAAAGTACTTTTATTATTCATACTCGTTCTTTCATTGGATCTTATACTTCCACTGCATCAAAAATGATTTATCTTTTTGATATGTCTAGGTATTATAGCCTTGGCTGCATTTCTGCCCAAGGTTTGATTAGGCCATCTGAAGAACTGTCATGTCATCCAATAGTTTTGGCTTTCAGTATTATTCCTTCTATATTACGTTGCTCTTGATTACACAGTTATGCTGAAGGATATTAAAGTTCAAGCCTGTGGGCACATTTTTAAAGGTGTGTTTTGTGAACATGCAGGTATTCATCCACATTTACTGACACAAAATTCTTGCTGTTGTAAGCACCTACAGAGAGGTAATGGCATAGCTGTGTGAATGTCTGCATGCCCGGCCTGCTTCCTGCTCTCGGTAGCAAAATTACACAAAATGCTCTTTGGTGGAACAGTCCCTGTATAAGGATACATAGAGCAGTCATGCTTTGAAAAGCTCAAATAAATAACTGCTGGCACTCACAGAACACCAGCCCTCTGTTTGGGAAATACCAATTGATGACAGAATTGATGAAAGGTCCTCAGGCATCAAACACATCAACTATATATAAAAACCAGCATGCTATATATGGTCATTACTCTCTTTGGGAAGACTTTCCTTCTGTTGTTCTCTTTCACTTTAGTCACCCATTTCATACCTCCTCTTCAACACTTGACCCTTCAAGATAACCAATCTGTGGTGATGATCTGTATTTTCTTCAGAAAACTTGGATCCGAAAAGACTCTTAGTGAAGTTCTAGAATTCCTGATTGTATTAGTTACTACATTACATCAGCGCATCTTCACCTTTACATTACAGCTGTGGTTCCTTGGTTTGAGATCTTCTGAGCATTCAATTTGTTTGCAGCCCCTGTTTATGGCAGTTCTTCATACAGTCACAGCATGGGGTTCAAAGCACATTGTTCACCGAGACTTTGTCTGAAGTTCCTTTTGCTTCTTCCTGCAAGTTCATCTTTAGTTGCAGCAGTCTGTTCACTGGATGCTGCTGTGACTGCCTTATCTCAGACACATGTTCATGAAGAATCAGTCTGAGCTGGTATGGGCATTCAACAGAGATGGGGACTAGTTTCAACACTACTCAATATTCCTGTCAATTACTTGGAAGATTCTATCTGAATCACTGATGCTTTATTTCTAGGTAGCACAGAGTGGCAGAATTATATAAAAATAGTATCTGCTTTACATAGAAAGCACCTGAATTTTGCCTGTTTAAGCAGAGGGCCTGCTCACCTAAGAAAAATAAATGTTGCTGTGGGAGAAGACTATGTCATGCAAACAGAGACAGGCCTCTCGGGTAACAGGTGACCATGGACTTCTAGTGGAAGAGAACTGTGATGCAATACTTGTTTGTGTAAATGGGAATGAGAGATGGGAGAGAAGCTTTGCCTGTTTATATCCCTGTGTATGCTGGTACAACAACATTAGAATAATTCCTGTCATTCTAGGATCCGTGTTTTAGGAGGGACATTAAAAAATTGAGTAAGGTTCGGAAAGTTCCCACAAAATGTTTGAAGTAGGAGGAGATGGTTTGTCTTAACTGCTTGGAGCATCATGTCTTAAATTTATCGGAGAGAAAACTGGGCATCTGTAAGATAACAGTGGTTGAGAGTCTTCAGAGAAAGAAAATACTCTGTTTCAAAGGACTCTCTTCTATCTAATGGAGAGGAGGAAATAGGAACCAATGGCTGGAATGCTGAAGCAGGTGAATTCATGTTACTGTGAGAAGCATAGTTACTGTGAGAAGCAGATGCTGCACCATTTCCTGAAGTCTTCAGGTTCAGCTTGGATGCTTTTCTATAAAAGTTTTAATCAAACACTATTTATGGGACTCAGTGCAGGGGTTAATGATGTGAAATGCAGTGACCTGATACAGGCATCTTTGGGTATGCAAGAATAGCTCATCCTACTTGTCTTTTTTTGACTTTAAATTCTATGAATTGATGGATGTCTGCTACAGCTTGAATAAGTCTTTATACTTTGCCCTAATTCTGCAAGTCTTTGTACCAGTTTTTCTCATTATAGTCTCAAGAATATCTTACATATTATTTTCTCAGTCTGTTAGCGACTATTAGTAACCTATGTGAATCCAGCCATTGGTGGTATAAGAATTTCACTTTCTCATGCTGGATTTTGAAAAGGTATGAGTAATTTTGACCTTTAACTCTACATTCTTGCAGACAAATGCTGTGAATCATACAACTTCTTTCATGAGAAAATGATAATGAGTCTTGGTGGTCAGAAAATAGAGCTTGGTGCTTGCCTGTTCAGCAGCACAGAATACAGTATCTCATAGCGCTTGAATTCTTTGGGTTGAACATTGGGTATTAGCCACTCTAAAAAGTCTGGCTACTGCATGTGGACCAACCTCCTGAACTGGGTTTTGTTATGGTATCATGATTTTCTGGTTTGTATTTAATGCCACTGTCCATCTCTTTTCTGTTGCAGAATATGAAATATTAGATCTAATGAGTATTTTTTATTTCTAATATTTATGGGAAACAAGAAGAGCTTGAGTGTCCTCACAGAATTCCATGTGTGAAATAGTATTCTTCTTTTGTAGTGTTTTAATGCAGTGTAACTTATTACTGGCATATATATACTTAACACTAAGCACACATGTAAATACTACACCATTTTATAGGCCTGAATAATGTCCCACTGAGTTGATACATCCCAGTACCCTGCAAAATAGGGAGCCTGATTATTAGATGTTACTCTATTTATACAGTGCCCATGATATCAGATGCCGATCCTGGACAGGGCGTGGAAACACATGCCAGATGGTGATAGCTTTTGCACTGTATTCAGTGGTGGTAACTAATATTACTGGACTCCTCAGTAAAGAGTCAAAAGGAAATTCCCACTTGAATTCAGGAATTTACTTACCTTTCTGAATGGAAATTCTTTCAACAGTATTCCATTGTCCCTAAATAAATAACCATTCTAGCAGACCTTAGTTTCTGAGTAATGAATTGAAACAGTTGATCATGCATGCTGCAGTTTGGATTGTTTTGTGTATGTGTGAAGCTGGAATGAACACTGAACTTTAAACAATGAGGGGAGTTTGATCTGTGACAAGCCCTTAGAATTAAAAAAGTAAGAGGACTGAGTGAAGGAAGGGATAAGCTGAAAGATGTTCTGACTCCTGTAACATTATGCTTTGCCATTACAAAAAGGTCTTCGAAAGCTGGGAAGCATTTCTCTATAGTGCAGAATCAGCTGTGTGTTAAGTCCTCTGATGTTAACTTTATTTAAATTCTGGTACAGGCTGTGCACTAATGGTAACATTTTCTTGTGTATCATGTTTGAATCCTGGACTCTCTCAAAAGATGTGTGATGAATGAGTTACATGTACCAAGTCGTCACTAGAAAAGGAATTGTCACTTCACCAATGTCTTGGAATCATACAATAGCAACATGATCTGAATGCTTTTGTTTTGGTGGACTTATGCTCGGTACTTACCTTGTCAGTCTGCCAATTCTTTGCTCTGAAGCTGGGAAATAAAAAAATAAACGCAGCCCTGAATTTCTCTTGCTGTTATACAGTGACAGCAATTTTTGCTGATAAATTGCAGGAAGAATATTGCAGGTTGAAGTGCAAGGTCTCTTGATCTTTGGCGCTGGCTGGTGGAGGCTTTCTGCCCCTCTAAACATTATTTTAGAATAGCAAATAAAATAAATACCTGCATCTGAAAAAAAAAAAGTACATTGAGCTCCACCTAAAAATACCTTCTTTAATAAAGGGATTTCATTAACATGCAAGCATAAAAATCTTCTTAAACAGGGGAGATTGAGGTTAGGTACAAGAAAGAAATTCTTCCCTGTGAGGGTGCTGAGGCGCTGGCACAGGGTGCCCAGAGAAGCTGTGGCTGCCCCATCCCTGGCAGTGTTCAAGGCTGGACACGGGCTTGGAGCAACCTGCTCCAGTGGAAGGGGTCCCTGTCCGTGGTAGGGGTTGGAGCTGGATGAGCTTTAAGATCCCTTCCAACACAAGCCAGGCTGGGATTCTTTTTCCTGCAACCTTTAATTGACAGTTGTGAAAACTGCAAATCTTTCCCTTCTATGTTACTTTTGATTTCATTTCTGCACACTTTCCTTCCTATTTGTTATGATATTCTTGCAGGGATTTTGGTTGGCTAGGAAATATTCTATAAACTGTCAGAATAGATCTGGCTGATGCTCTTTTGGGAAGTGTGACAGATAAATTATGTCTTTATGGCCAGTAGAGAGCTCTGAATGGAAGCACACACCTAGTTAAGATTGGTGCTGCTCAGATGGGTAGAGTGGGGATTTGCAGGATGTGGTTGTGCTGTGAAGCACCTCGTAGCAGGCAAGGTCCTTAAGACGATGAAGCACCTCATCAAGTACAAGATCTTCCTATAGCAGGCACTTCATCAGTGTTCAAACTGAGGAGGAGTGGTGTGTGGGGAGGCATCAGAGCTGACCTCACTTAGGCAGAACAGCTGATTCACGGTCAGGTAGTGTTGAGAGTCTCACCAGTACAGCTGATGATCTCTGCATAACTAATCTGCCTGAAGACAACAATTGCAGGGCTCTTGGAGTGGGGACAGGGAGTTTCCATCCTTCATAAAGTCAATTGTGGTCCCCAGGCTCTGCAAAGGAGAGGAAAAGGCATTTTCAGGAGGCTGCTATTTCTCAGGCAGGTGCTTTGCCTGTGGGGATTAACACTGGCCCATGTCTAATGCTGACAACCTCTTCTATTGCCACTCTTGGTAATGCTGGAAAGCACCATAGCTAGGAGGAAGTGGGCATGTTTTTTTGTTCTTTATCGATGAGAGCAGGTATCTGATCTTCTGTACATGACAAAGATGGTATTAAAGAGTGTGCATGGCTTTTTCTCTTTTTTTTTAATCGAGTGCTCTTTGTGAGCTCCAAGGGCTGACAGCTGTTCCAGTTTTGCTTGGGGATGTTTTCACAGTGTGGATTAATCAATGTTATGAACTGGGTCCATGGGGTTTTGGGAATGTAATTGGTTTCAGATGACACTTTGCTCGTCAATCTGCGAAACAGGCGAATGTTGACACAGCTGAACAATTCCAGCTGTTTCCACTCACCCCTTCTTCCCTCCCTTGATGCACCAGGCTTTTCCCTCTTTCTTGCCTCCCTTTCTTATGGTGACTTTGTAAAACAAATTTGTGATCTCAGTTTCTGTCACTTGTCTTTGCTTTGGCTTTGCTTCTTCCCAGCATGCTTTCAACATACTTTATTTAGGTATGGTTTTTCTGATACCCATTTTCATCACTTTGGGCCTGATTTAGTTTACAAATGTTAACTCTTCTGAAACACAGTTAGATGTTGCTTGAAGGTGTGGTTTTCAGGTAATTTGAAAAGCTTTAAAATCATTTTACTTTTGTTGTGACAAACTTACCTTTTCTCTCGCAAAAGGTAGCAAAGAAATGATGATAACCAAAGGCAGGGATGAGCTGTGAGTACTCTGCATAGGGATGCACTGTAGGATTTGTTCCCTTGCTTTGGGACAGGGCCACTGTTTCTTTGCCTTAGCTGATAGAATCACAGAAAGGTTGGGTTGGAAAGGGACCTTAAAGCTCATCTAGTTCTCTGAAACAGCAGAAAACACTCAGATGTGGTTGAGCCATTGTAAGTCACATCTGTTGTGTTAGGGTAGCATGGAATGGAATGACTGAGGATGTACTTTCCACATGTTACTGCTAATGGTTTACCTACAGATGAGTTTCTTTGACTGCTATGTATGGCCTGTTAGAAAAGGAAAAACATATATTGAACATGTAGTAGGAAAACGGCATCTTTGTGAGTATCTTTCCTAGAACAGCATTGCTGATTGAGAATTGCAAATCTGTGCACTGTGGTTTCTGGAGAGAATCTTGATGTCATCAATTCCTGTTTCTTCTATTTGGGATTGTTATTACCAGAATATTTTATAAGAATATCCCATCCTACAGACTTTATGTTGGCAGTGGGCATGGGGTGGTTTTGTGGATTACTTGTGGGAGGGAGACTTCAAAGGCATCAAAATCAATACCTAGATGTCTACACAGGTCTCCTATGTGATGAGCAGCAAGGCACTTGGCTTCTCTTTGCCTTAGAGAGCCCATTTATAGAGCAGGATAAAACTTTACATTTTTCTAGCTTGTTCCATCTTTTCATGCCCTTGGGATTTTGGGATTGTGACTGGCAGGTCAAACCAGTGTTAAAATCCTTTCACTGATTGAGAACTGTCTGTCAGGAGTCTTCATTTTGTAATTTGTAGGAACTGTGAGAAACCCGGGACTGTATTAAAGCGCTGTAGCCTTCCTTTTTTCTGTTATGTTACTGGAGACCAGTTTTTTCAAAGCTCAAAGTAGACAGCTCTTGGACCTTAAGCAAGCGTTTCAATGCACTTGCTACTTGTATGAGGTATATCCCAGTGGTAAATTGCATCTTGCATTTAATTGAGAGACCATAGGTAATTTGGGGTTTTGTCTTTCTGTGCTGCACCAGCCCATAGCTAGTTGTCACTTAGGCAATGTCTACACTGAGTTGAGGGGGGAAAGGTGAAGGCTAATTGCTTGTATTAGTTCAGAAATGAAATGACAGTGTTTCTTTAAACTGCACAGACATTAAATGCTAATTAAATGACATGTATGCTATTCACTCAGTTCTTCTCATCATTCCTCAAACAACCCTTAGAGGTTTTCTGTTGTACAACAGTTGACAAATCTTTCTTTGTATCCCTACTTCTCTTTTGTCATGCTGAATGACCAAAGGGGCTAGGTTCTTGGAAAAGAGAGAGGGAATGTACACAACCAATACGGCATGGAAAGCCTGTGCTGTTACGTGGTTGAATTTGTACAATCTTAGAGCTGTCACAAGTCCAGATTTTCCCAGTATGTCTCTTGTCTCCCAATGGAAATCCTGTGTCTAGTGAAACAGGAGGTATTTGGCTGCTGAAATAATTTACTGGCTATTCTGAATTTTGTTGTCTCTTCAGGCACACTTGCATCTTAGGCTGTAGTATGTTGCTGAGGGTTGTGCTTTGTCAGGTTAGTGTCACTTGCTGTAAAAACCTCAGAAAGCTAAATCAACTCTTTGTGTTGTGTGTTCCAATCTCTGCCTGCAATAGAAGAAACAGGTTCCTCAGTAGAACCTGGGGCATTCCCCTGCCCAAAGGTCCACCAGTTCCTTTTAAGCTCAGGTCTGGGACACATCAACTGGCCTTATGCTTCCCTTTCTCTTACAATTTAACAATGCAGTTGACATATAACAGCAGTCCAGACTCAAAGAGCAATAAGAGATAGCAGAACATTATGAACATCTCCATCCTTGATCATATCATCCTGCACTCTTGAATCATTGACATGGCAGTGTGCTCTGGTGCTGCATTTTTGACTCATTGAAAATGTAGCTTGAATCACAGACTCCTCTATTCTGATGCTTGCTGTGTTTTGTGGTGGGTTTTTTCTATAGTAGCTCTTCCTACAGGCAGGAAAGCTGAAAAAGCACTTCTGAGGAGCAGATAAAGTTACAGCTCAGTTGTGCAATAAGAAGAGAAAGAACTAGTGTGGAAGGTTAGGAACTGTGGCTGGCATCTCTGTGTGTGGTTCAGGAGGTATGACCAAAACAAGAGTTTGTGCTCTGCTGCTGTGAGTTTGCTGATTTTTCTTCAACCTGCTTAGTCAATACCTTGCTCATGCTACTGAGCTGATTCTGAGTGCTTCACAGGTGCATCAATAAACATTTCAATGTACATCTTTTTCAGAAGTACCAATTCTGTGTTGAAGTAGGATGCAAACAAACAATTTTATCTTCAACAACTGTTCAGATTTTTAATGCATTCAACCATGCCCCACGTCTGCTGTGGCACCAGCAACTGAGAAAAATGATCATCAGAAAAGTATTTGCTGCACTGAAATTATCATTGGTAGAGATGAAATCAAGGTCAGGATACCACAATGAGTGGGAGGAAGCTGGGTGAGAATTAGCAACTTCATCTAAGTTGTCTGTCTTCCTCTGTCTCTTAGTGACTGTGAAAGAGCCACGAGAAATTGTATCTTACATATAATTTTCCCCATTATGTGAGATCTCAGGATCTTTTTGAAGGTAAGTTCAATTAGATTGAAGCTGATTCAGGAGAGAGGCCATCTAAGAGCTCTTTGCTTTTTCAAGTGGTTCACTTAATTTCACATGCTCTGAAAGGAGGTGAGAGATTGCTGCTGCTGAAGGCTTCTGGCAGGCTGTTTAAGACATTGTTTCATTAAGGAAGTTCAAGCATGGTTGTTCTGGGGTTATTCTGTGTGAAGAAGTTGTGCATAACTTGAAAGCGGCAGCAAGTTCTCTCCTCCCTTCTTTTCTCTCCCTTCCCACCTCCACTTTGAGGCCTGTTCTTTCACATCCTTAGAAAGCCATAAGAATGTCATCAGTGTTTCTAAGATACAAATTCCACTCTCTCTGGGAGGCTGGGTTTGTAGATTGGCACACAGGTCATTTGTCTGTTAGGTCCTGATCTTGTTCCTCTCTGTTGTCAGTCCATCTCCCTTCTGGATCCCCATATATTCCTGGGTCAAGTGTGATAAATGCAGACTGTCGTTTCCTTGATGCTCACGTGCAGACCTCTCCTGTTCAGAAACTCAGCCTATGACCCAAACCCTAGAGTAAAATTTGGGGCTTCTCCCTGCTTTGTTGTTGACCACTGGCATGCAGTCATTCCTTAGGGAGCATGCTGTCTATTAGATGGTAGGGTTTTATAAACCTGAGGCAGTCATTTAAACTTTAGAAGTAGGGTGTCACATTTTGTTCTCTCCCACTTGCCTGTACAGTCTGCTGTGGATATTCTGAGCTGCTTTTAAACCTGTTATGGCTGTGATTTTGTTTTTCTTTGTTTCTTTCCTTGGCTTAGTGTAGCCTTTTGCCACAGCCCATTTCCTTAAATAAAACACTTGAGTCATTAGAATAAAGAGGTGTTAACTTCCCAGGTAGGTGCCATTCCTGGCAAATTCAACCTCTTTCTGTCTCAAAGTACGGTTTTCATTGTTGCTGAAAGATGATGCAGATGGCCTCAGATTCCTCTGCTGTAGCTCTTGAGCAGAGCCAGGAGTACCAGCTCAGCCTGTCTACCCGGCTGCCCTGGTTTCTGATGCAGTTGCAGCAGAAAAGTGAAGAGCCAAACACCAGCTCTAGCACCCAAACTAGAAGAAGGCTTGTGCAGCATGGAGTGGGTTGTGTGGTTTGATTTGGTAACAACTTGCTCCATCACACTGAGCACTGGTATCTTCACTTCAACATTCACTGATCCTTACTGAAGATGATATTGAAAGCACTTGAGAAGGGGGGAAATCAAAACCCTTGGCAGCATTATCCCAGAGAAAAAAAAGCAGATTTTCTTACATTTGTTCTGTGTAGTGGTGTCATCTCTGGAGTCTGAGTAAAAAGGAGTTATTAAAGAAACTCGGCAGGAAGAAAAACTCCCCAAATAAATGGTGTTTATTTTCCTAGTGCTTCAGTGCTTTGGAGCCTTGTAGGATCCTGTAGTGCAACATTTTGATGACAGTGCATTGGAATTGCTCATGAGTTCACTGGTCACAGCTCCCTGAATCAAGGGCTTGGTATGGCCAGATGGCACTAGAGGTGTCCTGTTAGCATGGAGGGAGCTGCAAGCCAGAAGCCTGCCTGGTGTTTCTTTTTGTGCCTGGAGCAGGGGTCAGGAGGAGATCTTATTAGGAGAGCTTTCAAGAGAGACTCAGTAACCCCAGTGGAACCCGGGGCAGAACACTGGGAGAGCATTCAATACGTGTGCCTTGGGAAGAAGGGCAAGAGTAGCTGGTGTTCATTAATTCAGGTGTTTCTGAGTTGTTAGACAGGTACTAACCTTTTTGTACAGCCTTTTCAAAAGCTGATACTGCTTTTTCTTTTTGGTTTGTTTATTGCATAACTCCAATAGAAAGGAATTCCTAAGGCATGAATGCTAAAGAGGAAGGAAAGAATAAGTGGTGCCAGTTAAATTTTCATCTATTTATGCCTTATTATGGCCTGACAGTCAGAAATAATATTCTTTTCCTTTTATCCTGATTTTCTCTTTTGACTGTGTATTAAAAAACCACCAGCAGTAACAAAGTGTAAAAGATTGAATTAAATCCTAGTTAGAATGACTTCACCTTAAATAGCGGAATATCTTAGATCTCTTTCTCTTCCTTTTTTCTTTCTCCCTGTCTAGTCTACAGAGACTTGGCAGTCTCAGCTACCCTTGGGTGTTCAAAGGTAGATCAGTCTGCGGCAGGGCTGCCTTTGATGTTTTCACCTACAAAAATGTCACATCACAACCTGCTCTGTTATTTCACATCGAATGTGAAAGATTCACTAAAAGGTTAATTTCAAGTCTTGTTGAATTTTATACCATTAAAGCCAATGCCTTTTCAAGGATGCACCTAGAATGGTTTTAAAAGGATGAGAGAAGGGGATACTTCTAAGTTTCAGCTGCAGCTACACAAGTGTCCAATAACTGTGTGCATGGGGTGCTTGTGGGTGCATAACCTCCATTCCCTGTGGAGAAGGAAAATCAGGAACTGCTATAGATGCTTTAAATAGTGCTACATCTACCAGCAGTACCTTTACCCGTTTGTGCATAAGGCCCTGATTTGGTCTGTGGTAGTCTTGTCAAAAGAAAATGTAAAAGGAGAGAAATACTTCTATACAAATCTTTTGTGGGAGATGGTGTAAGGGTAAGGATAATTCTGAATGTATGTTCAGATTTCTGGGGTTTAGGATTGATTTCTGGAAGGATTTGTGGAGTCATTACGAATCACTGGGTAAAATCGTTTTGAAGCACTGTTTTCCTTGGTCCTTTCCCTCCCCTTCAAAACTTGAGTTTTGGAGCAATGCTATATGCTTGCAGTAAACAGGGGCTTTAATTTCCTTGTGGGCACAAGTAGATTTCACAGGGGAAGGCTAAATGTACTGGATGTTAGACATTAGTTTGAAAAAGTAATAGGTTGTTCTAAAAGATTCTTCACATTGGAGGAAAATACTTGTTTGTTAGTCCTACCACAAATAGGGCATTTGAAAGATCTCTCAGTGGGCAGATGCTGAAGGAAGGGATGGGGGTTGCAGGTTATGGTTTAAATTGCTTGCTTTGGTTTGGGTTTTTTTTAAACAATTGCCAAGTAATTTGCTGTAATTTCTATTTTCTCTTTGTACAATGAAATCTCCAGGCTCAGCAAGGGCACTTGGGAAAAGAAGACGACCTTCCACCCTTCTCCTACTCCTCCCAGCATAACTTGGACACGCTATTTAGCTGTTTACGGAGCTCAATGCCCCTCACCCCCAAAAATCCGGTTTCCAAGTGAGCAGTGAGAGGTCAGGTAGCTTGCCCCAGCATCCTCACGCCTGTGGCGAACTGGAGGCTGGGATTACAAGCTTTGTCAAGCTGTGTTCTTAAGGATGTGCTGCATTTCCTACTGTTCTAACACAGGAAATGTCTCTGCCACCAGGCAGCTCTGCTTTTCTGTGCATCCCTTAATTGTGTGGGAACTGAAGGTGCAGCTGGAGAGCACTTCATGTCTAATTGGTGTGTGAAAGCTGAGGGCACAAAAGACAATTAGGAAGTCATGGCCAGCTTCAAGAAGGGCTGTAATTGAGGCAGAACTGAAATTAAAAATTGGATTGCTACTGAACTGAAGAGGGAAGGGTGCATGGAAGAAAGCTGGGAGCAGCAGAGCAGCTTAGGCTCCAGAGTTCCACTTTCTGCAGTGATGTTGGAGTCCCCAAGTTGCTGGAAGGAGTAGGGATGCAGTCACCCAATTGCCTCAGGGTGTACCTGAGCTGAGCTGCCCAGCCACTTGGCAATTTTAAGAATGCTTGTGGGTTAATATGGCTGAATCCAGTGTATTATGGATTATCCAGGATGTCTCTGATGCTGGTCATCCTCCTATCAATCAGTTTCTTATCAATCAGTCTACTTATAGCCCTGGAACAAGGATTAACTGCTCCATTCAGCTACTTGGTTTTGTCTTCACTTTATTTTCAGTGCTATTTTAAATCCTCCTAATCAAGAGTTAAAAGTAATTGAACAAAGGAGTTCATTTTACTGTTCAAACTGTAGCAGTTGCTGTGTACACTAGGTGATAATGAGGCCATTTAAAGAGCCTTTTCTTGCCACTTCTAATAATTGGATGTAGGTTCTGTAAGAATGTATTAAATGTATCACAGCAGCTTATTGCTGCTTTACTGTTTGGCTGAGTGGTAATAAACTCTGGCAAGGTCTAACTCTTGGAACTTGTGATCCAATCTGTCACTTTTATTGTGGTGTATGTGATAACTGCTGTCCTTTGTCAGCACCTGAACACTAATTGTACCAATATAAACTTAGTTCATAGCTGTGCAAACAGAAAGGCAGCATGTGTGAGGAGCCTCTGTATTAGAACTTGTGAGTTGGTCAGTAAAGCCCTTAGCTGAGCAACAGTGATTTTGCAGTCAATGGGTAGAAGAGGCAGTCCTCTCAGCCTAGAGCTGCAGGAAGATTTCAGAACATACCAAGAGGAAGAAAGAGAGAAAGAGCATACCAGGAGCGATTCTGAGCAGCTGGAAAGCAAGAAGTGCCTGATGTGTACTAGCCAGGAAGAGACTTAAATCATGGAATGGTTTGGGTTGGAAGGGACCTTAAAGCTCATCCAGTTCCAGCCCCCTGCCACAGGCAGGGACACCTTTCTCTAGACCAGGTTGCTTCAAGCCCCATCCAACCTGGCCTTGAACACTGCCAGGGATGGGGCAGCCACAGCTTCTCTGGGCAACCTGTGCCAGTGCCTCAGCACCCTCACAGGGAAGAACTTGTTCCTAATGTCTAATCTAAATCTCCCTTCTGACAGTTAAAGCTGTCCCTTCCATGTCCTGTCCCTACAGGCCCTTGTCAAAAGCCCCTGCAGTTTTCTTGCAGGCCCCCTTTAGGTACCAGAAGGCTGTTAGAAAGTCTCCCCTGAGCCTTCTCTTTTTGTTTCTGGTTTATTTATTTTACTTTCCCCACTCCCTTGTTGTCAGAGATCTGTACCCTGTCATTGTGCCCAACAGTTGCTCATTAAGGTGGTATGTCAGTGTTTGCATAGGGGAACTCATGTGCTGCTGGGAAAAGCTGGGAACTCCTAAATTAAAACCATACTTGGGGCAGATTTGGGCAGTCCGTGCAGAAGGTACCAGGCTAGCATGTGTGATACCGCTGGAATACTGTTATTTCAGCTAATTTGATTTAAAGTGATGGCCAGCTCTTTTTCTTCAGACTTCTGTGACCTTAGTCTGCTTCCTTAGAAACTGTCACCTCGTGCTTGAATTATGGAGGAGAGTGATTTGGGCAGTACTTGGGTTTATGTTGCCACAGTGTGGTGTGTCCTCTGCTAGACTTTAGCTGTGGTCCTGCTGCAGACAGAGTGCTTTGTGATTTAGATGAGAAATTGTCAGATTTTGTGTTAGTTAGTTCCTGATAGAGTTACTGCTCTAGATTTCCTTGTAGGCTCATCTAGGATCTGTTTGGGCAAAAGAAACTACTGAATATGCTGGTATTTTCTTAACAAAGATAGTGGTTTTGATGGACTCTGCCCTCCCACTTGGAAGATTCCTTTTATTCACACTAAGTAACTACCTTTTTTTTTTTTTGGTAAAAGGAACTCTGCAGTGTGTAAGGAGAATCAAGTCATAAATACTTGATGGGATAATACCCACTCTCTGAAGTAGCTGGTGATAGTCCCCTGGTGATGTTGGCTTTATCCTGCCTTGGTTCTGTTTGGTTGCTGTTTGCCCTGTGCACATACCTGTATTGACATCCCCCCTGTGCCCTCCTGCCTGATTCCTGTGATGCTCAAAGGCTGTTTCTGTGGCTGCAAAAGCTGGAGGCGATGGCCTGCTGCCTCCTCTTTCTACTTTTCTGCTGCTCACTGTTTAGTGAATTTGATAAACTGCTGTGTAGCAGCTCAAAGAATGGCTTTGAGCATTGACTTTTGCTGAGGCTGGACTATTCCAGCTTTCCCACCTCTTTTTCCTTTTCCTTCCTCCTGCTTTGGGCTAAGAACAGTACATGACAAATATCACTAGGTGGCATAGCCACCCTGGTGTACTGCCCAGGTTAAACCACATTTGTAGCAGCTGAGGTTTTGATTATAGTTTGAAATAATTCCCGTCTCAAAGACATGATGTCGTGGTCTTTTAGAGCACACTCTTAACACTCTAATCAGTGCATTCAGTTGTAAGGCAGAAGACAGGCATGTGTGCTTAGGCTATGCAAGTTAGAGCTGTCCCAGGAAAGCTGGCCAGCTTCTACCGAGGGAATACAGGTGAAAACCTTAAGATTTTGTTTACTTGGGAAAAAAATTGAAATGATGTTTCCAAAGCTTCTTGAAATGCTGTTTTACCAGACACGTGCCTTAATCTTCCTGTTGAGTTACTGATCTCCTGTGAAGGTCCTCTTCTGCCTTTTGGAGTTTAATCTAGGAAATCCAGTATATAACCCAAAGTTCACATAAAGCACTTTATAGTAGGTGCTTATGTTTTAAGTACATGATCAAGTGTTTTCACTAGAGAGATGAAGATTAGGCCTATAAACCCTGTGCTCAAATGTGATTATCAGTTGAATGTATTGTTAAATTGGGACTTCTCTAAATGGTTATTTATTAAACTACTTGGCGGAACTCCATTTAAAAGGTATATGATGGTTTCTGTATTCATTTCTCATTGGGTAGAAATCGAAGTGGAGGATGGACTGTGTGAGAGAGGTAGATGGATCTAAGTCAGGTTTACTTTGAGATTGTTTTTAATTGGAATGTTTTTAGCCCAGAGGACTTGGAACATTCTCAGCAATTGATGTGTGTCTATTTTTAAAGTAAACTCATTGAACTGTCATGTGTCAATTCACGTCTCTAAACCAGTGTGTGCGTTCGGGTACAGTGATTTGTCCACAGTGATTTTAATTGGAGTGGTAGGCATGTGTCTAACAATGAAATGTGGGTTTAAATATGTGTTATGATTGAGAAGTTTTGATTTAAAATTAGGTGTGTTGTGTATCAGTTATATTTGTACTTAGCTGATGCCATTAGGTGCTTTCAAGTGCAATGACACAATTATGTAAAGGGTTTAAAATATTTGAACATAAAGAATGGGTTCAACTTCATTTGTGATGGAAGATGCTATGGGAGAGTGTAGTGGTGGTATTATTATTATTGCCATTATTGTAGCTTGAAACCCATTCTGGTCACTTATCAAAAGCAAAATAAATGTCTTTTCCAGGGTCCCTCATCAAAATACTCCTAGAAAATCAGAAAAGTCTGGTAAAAAAAGACCTTAAAGCTGTGAATTAGGCAGAGGGCATTGGGGGTGTCTTGCGTCTATCAGGAAATGAGAAAAATTTTGCTTCTGCTGTGAAGTAAAAGCTTTATTGTAAGAGGAGCATTTATGCTGAAACAGTGGGCAGTGGTGGTGATACTAGTATAGGTTTGGGGAGCCTAACGTATACATTCCCTTACAATGTACCATTCTTCATGTGGAGATCACATGGAAGTGTTTGAGATGGGACACATTTTCATCTGCTCTGGGTTCAGTCTCATCCCTGGCTCTATGGTAAATATTGCAAAAAAGCACCAGGATAATCTTGTGTCTTTGCTTAAAATACTGCTGTGGGTTTCCCACATGGGTGAGGGTGAGTTGTTGAAGGGGATTTTTATGGCTAATGCTGGGTCTAAGGTCAGACTCACCCACAGCCTGGGACTGGAGAAGTTCTGGAGCTGTGCAGTCTAGTAGCCCCTTTTCCCCAACAGGTTTGGCTCCCTGGCTGGGATGCACTGGAGATTTTGCAGGCAGAAAAGGAGCTTTTAAAAATCACCGTATGGAAATAAAGGCATCCTTAGTAGAAAACAAAGAAACAAAGCTTGTCCCTGTGCGTGTCCCAGGTCTGTGTTGGGGTTTGGTTTGGTTTGAGGTGTCTTCACTCAATGTTTTCTCTGTTTGTGGTCTGTACATTTCCCTCTTAATTATCACTTCCAGCCTGGTTTTACTTACAGATGCGTACTTCTATGTGTGCTGGTGAGTACGTATACGTAACTCTGTTGACCTGTACTAATCTCTGTTGATGTGCCTTGTAGTTCTTTGTTTTGTTCCCTTTTTAGATTAGAGACATAAAGCAACCTGGAAAAAAGTACTGCTGCAGGTCAGTGGGAAACTGTACATGAAATCTCCAGGTTATTTTTTGCTTCTGTGCTCATTAAAAACAATGGAAGAGTTACAGTGCCTGAGCTGCTTGATCTAAAGTGTTCTTGAATTAAGAAGTTAAGAAACAGACTCAGGAAAGTAGATTTTCTGGATCTTACTAGACATTCTAAAGTTAAGCCTTCATAGCATTAACCCTGCTGGGAAGAGAAGCATTTGCTTTAGAAATGCTGGTTTCGTCTTGACAGTCAGTGTGATGTGAAGAAGACAGGCAACACCAACCCCAGCCAAACATCCTCTCTCTCACTGGTGCAGCATGGAGGAGGTGAGGACAGCACTGAGGGCAAGCTTTCTTCTTTTCATTCTTGCTGTGGGGAGGTCAGGTTTAGGTGCACCATCTGCTCCTGCTTTTTGCATTAAAAATTTGTGTAGCACGTAGCAAAACCCAGCTCTGAGAGTGAAAAAATTGCCTGGGTGGTGCCAGGAATTGTTCTCACTTGGGATGCAGAACTGCTCACCCAAGCAACTTCATAAATTCAGTGTTGGTACCTGTGCTGAGTTCAGTGGTTCTTGCTTTGCCTTCTCTGAGATGTAAGTTCAGCTAAATCTGATTCCCATAGGAAGGACACCAACTAACTGTCATGACAATCACCTCTCCATGGATCCTTACAGATTCTACTTCTGTAACAAGTTTTCAGCAGCTGAGTGCATGAGGACTTCTTAACTGCTGCAGCTCAGAGCTGAGAAGTAGATTTTATGTTGTGGCATATGACAAATAGAACCTGAAGTTAAACTGTTCTAAACTATCTCTGTGAAAGCAAATGTGAGATAAACATTGGACACAGTGCCTGGTTTATTTAAAGAGAGGACCTTGAACATCTTTTACTTTGTTACCCAGCTACTCTGACAAGTCCTTTCCACCTCTGGGTTTTCATGGCAACCTGGAATTTAGATTTTTGGGGTGTCTTTGTGCAGTTTTCTGAGCTGAAAAATACCGTGTGTGTGGAGTATTGTGGACTTGTAACTGGATTGTTCTGGAAAACTGACTCATCTGTGCTGACATCAGTTGTGTCCTCCTTGGTAGGTGATGAGGACTAGGAGAAAATACAGTGCTTTTGACAAACTCTTTTTGCTTTGGATATGCTGCTCTCTTTCGTTCATCAACCAGGATGTTGGGCCGCTCCTCCCACGTCATGGACCTGTGCTATGTCAGTGAGATAGTGGGGTATGCTCACAGCAGTGAAGTTCCTCTGCCAGTCATCAGTGGGAAACTCCGTGACTGTGGTTAGCCCTTGTAGACAAGTGCAAATTACATTCATGTTGAAATTAAGATAGAGGTTGATGCAAAAGGTCAGTATGTGATTGCTGACACCAGAAAAGCTGTTCTAGCTTGCACTTTGCAAACTTCAGCTGGTAATTATATGTATAGTCTCTGAAAGGTCTTAGATTTTACTAAATGTGTTCTTATGCTTGGATTTCATTGGTTATTTGCTTCCCATTCCACTTCTTGAGAAAAACATAGAATTACACCAAGTATCTATGAACTTACTGAGGGTATTAAAGTGATGGTAGTGAGTTAGGTCAGTATTTCTGATGTGGACAAGATTCAAGGCTTGACCTGTCTTGGAAGAGAGTCAAAAGAGAAGATGAGATGAAGGCATAAAAGTAGGCAGGAAGGAAAGTCAATAGGCACTAGAAAAGTGCCATGTTCAAGAATTGCCATAGGGAAAAATGGGTGTACTGGAGGAAGATAAGAAGTTTGACATGTGCTTTGTCCTTGGTGGAAAAGGAGGGTGACATTATTGATGTGTCAAATAGAACAGAAGGGAAAGATTACTATGCTTGCCAGAGATGAAGGAATTAAAATCCCGAGAAAAAAAACACCAAACAAAACAACAATGGACATGGGCAGAGAAGAGTCAAATGCAGTTAAAAGACAACCATGATGGTGATGCAGGATTCAGTGAAACCAGAGAAGTGCTTGTTTTGCAGGGAAGCTAGCCAAACAGGAGTGTTTGTATTGGAAAAGATCAGCTTTGGTTCTTTATCATTCTGTCTGTATTATAGTAGCAGAAAGGCATGGTGTGAGACAGAGGGTGAGCCAGATCGGAGACTGGATCATCTCTGGGCTTCCTGGTCTTGCATTAGGGGAGATCAGAAAAGACTTTTAGTTTACTGCATCTACTCATTTGAGCTGTCACCATGACAAAATTATCATCACATGTGAGAGGAAGGTGCAAACAATCCAAAGACCATTTGTTGTGAAACTGCAGGTTGCCTGTGGTGATGGAGAGGTCGTTGTGCTGTGTTGGACACACAGCATGAGGGATGTGAGGGTTGCTGTGGATGGTAAAACCTCTCCAGCTGCTCCAGCAGGTGTGGCTCCTCCAGGCTACCTGAACACCTATGCCATTTCTGAAGCTGTAAGGTTATCATTGTTGGTCAGAAGCCTTTGGTTTCTGTCCGTAGGTGTTGAGAGTTGCTGCAGGCCTATCCAAATCTCTGTCTATGACATACGTAGGCACCAATGTGAATTCCAACATCTTGGAGCTTGGTGTAGCAGAGGCTTGGTATGGATATTGTTTCTAAATGCCAGAACAGTCTCTCTTGACCTGACCATTCCACAGAGGAGGTGTGGTGGAAGTGTGGCTGGTGGCGCCAGTTACTGACTACCTGATGACAGTGACATCTTTGTACTCTCTGGGATTGCTTTCAGGTGCTTTTTCTGGCATTCACATCAATGGGATTCACATTAATGGGATGTTTCTTACAGAGGCCACTAGGTTACCTTGTTAAAGTGGGTTTTTTTTTCCCTGACAGCATAGCAAGTAGCCTACAGATAGGCAACAACACAGAGGAATTCCCTTTATTTGCCATTTCTGACTGCACTGCAGCTGGCCTAAACTCAGAGCTATGAAAGAAGTAGGCCTTGCAGGGACATGGGAGTAAAGCAGCCCTCAGAAAACTGAGAGCAATGTCAGTAAGGTTTGTGAGGCACCAAGTCCTCATAAAACTTGTAGCCTTTCTTTTTAGCACTGTTAGGAACATTCACATTCCTGCTTAGAAATGGAGTGTATTAAGTGAGCTCTCCTCCACTGCCAAACTACTGCTACTGTTGGCTTCTTGATTTACTTCCTAGAGGCGAGATCCTCTAGTGATAAATTAGTGTAGCGCTGCTTGATTGCAGCACTGATTTGGAGCCCATTGTGATTTCTTGGGGCTGGTTGTATTTACCTTTAAGATGTAGACAGAGTCCTAGTTTAAATCTTAGCTTTGGTGTGAGACTTGAGGTTTAGCATCTGATATGAATTTACCTTTTAGGAGCATTTGCTCAAACAAAAGCCTAAGTGCTGGGAGCAGTCAGCACTTTTGGGGTAAAAATCTAGGGTTAGGACTAATCTGGTTTCACTTTCCCTTTTTTTTCCTGTTGTATTTTGCCCCCCCTCAGAGCCTCCTGATAGCCCACATCACATTTAGTTGTCATTTACTGCTCCCAGGGTTTGTTGGTTTCTCAGCTTAGAAACAGCTGCCATGTGATGTGAATGATATTTTGAAGTCCTGTGTTTGAGTTCTTGTGATAGCAATGTGCAGAGAATTGGCAAGCTCTCGGAAACAAAATGGCATGCTTTATTTTGTCACTAGAAGTATGTTCAATCTGCTATTTGATTCTCTGTAGCATTTTGATTAAGAGCTCCAGTGAAGTTATGTGAAAAGTGAAAATCCTCTTCCTTCTTTCTCTCCAAGAAAATGAGACACACAGCGTTGTCAAAATATTTGCCTAATCTTGCAGATTTGGATACTTGTAGTTCTTCTGACAGACCAAAACAATGGTCATTAGATGAGAAGCAGATGCAATAAGTATGCAGGCAAACTTAGTAGGAAAGACTGGGGGAAGGGACAAGGCTGCCAGCAGTGCTCACTAAGCACTGGGGAATAAAGAATAAGAAAATCTTTCTTTGCTGTTGTACCCCATAAATAATCACTATTCTTTAGTAAGCAAGGCATTGTATTTGTCTGCACTGGTGTTTTCATATGTTCTGGTGCAATTTTAACTTCAAATACGGTGCTCCTTTTGGCTTGAATTTCTTTCTTGCCAGGAAAGGGGAATGCCAAAGAAATGCTTTAGCTTGTTTTTTTGTGCGGGTTTAGTTTGGTTGGTTCGGGGTTGTTTGTTTGTTTGTCTTTTTTCTGTTGTTTCCATGTTTTCCTCTTCTCTGGTTTCACACACTGGAGCGCTTGCTCTAGGACTAAAGGACACAATGCAGGAAGAATGCGGTTATGCTAAGTTATGTTCACAGTTTTGTGAGACTGGGAAAACAGAAACTGCTCACAACAAACCCCTGAGTCTGATCGTGGGAGCTGATAAATTTTGTATCAAGATGTGGATTGTGTTTCTTGAGCCAAGTAACCAGTAAATGTCTGATTTGTGGTTGCAGGACTATGTGGACTCCTCAGGACACTGGTCCAAAATCTGCTATAAATTATGGGTAGAATTACAGCTTTCCAGCTTTCCTGCTGCTCCAGTTATTTACTCAAACCATAAGTATTAAAGATCTCCCTTTAAGAAAGAGAATTGACTTACTCAGGATCTTCCTTTAGTGGTACATGTATATTCAAGCTCATCTATGTGATTGCTGTTAGTGTTCATGTTTTCTTATGTGTCCTTAAGTTACTTGTCAGTTACAGGTATTAGCTGGTGTGCGATAAGTTTGGATCCTTGAGTTAAAAAGCTGCCATGCATATTGCACTTTGCAGTTCAAATTCTGTGTCTCCCTACTGCCCCACTCTCCAAACCCTTGCACCTCCTCTTGGGCTATGCACAAACACATGCATACACACGTGCACACATGGGTGCGCACACCAGTTTTCAGCAAGAACATAAAGAAAATGCTGGTTTGGGCACGCATGGTAAAGTGCACAAATAAGGGTATGGATACCAACATCAAAACAATGCATTGCTTAGAAAAATAAACTTAATAGGCTGCCTCTAACGTGAAGATAGAGCAGTAGTGCAGTATAGGTTTAAACTGAAAGTGGGTAGATTTAGATGCTTGGCACAAGCTCCACCCTGTGAGGCTGCTGAGGCGCTGGCACAGGGTGCCCAGAGAAGCTGTGACTGCCCCATCCCTGGCAGTGTTCAAGGCCAGATTGGACACAGGGGCTTGGAGCAAGCTGCTCCAGTGGAAGGGGTCCCTGCCTGTGGCAGGGGGTTGGAACTGGATGAGCTTTAAGGTCCCTTCCAACCCAAACCAATCTGGGATTCTTTGAATATATAGCGTTACAGAAGTTTCTCATTTCTGGAAGAAAGACCCTGTGGTGTGATGCCTGCAGGTCAGCCCTGACTGTGACTTGCTTTGCAGAAACATGTTCTGAGTCAGATGTTTCCCTGCCGTATGTCAGTCCATCAGTGTGCAGTACCTCAGATCAGGCAGCTGAGGTCTGTCTGCAGAGACCAAGCACCTCAGGCATTTTTTAATGTGTGCCAAGTGTGTTCGGCACTTAGATATAAATGGACTAATTGCAGGGCTTTGTTTGTGGGATTACACCACAGTGTCTATGGCTTGAGTTCATTTATAACTGAACTAGAACTCACTTGTTAGGCTCAGAAAATGCCCTTCTGTTTGTCTTGTCCCTCAGTCAAGTATAGGTGCTTGTCAAAAAGGTGTCCTGTTAGGCAGCGCCTCTGCTTGATTTTTGTTTTCTCAGCTTTTTTGGGGAAAGCAGTGCATTGCATTGCATTGTTGGGTCCTCCTTGCAGACAGTGCTGTAACACATAGTGATTTTTCTAAATGGTGTTTTGCCTTGATTTCAAGGACATCAAGCACTTTGAGAGAATGCAATATTGTTAGTCCAAGGTTGATGAGATGTTGAGCGTATTAAATGCTTCTGTTGCCTATTCACAGATTCAGTATTGCCAAGCTTTAGATACAGAATAGCTGGAAGTGTTTGATTCTTGGGGATTGATATAGAATTTGCTTTAGGTTCTTTTCTGTTTCTTATTTTTGCTGGTTTATAAAGGGTTATGCCCACATGGTAAAGATAGTGAAACACTGTAGAGATGTTATCTGGATTCTAGAGTTAGAGATATATATTTCCCTAATTACTAATTTACTTAATGATTTGTCTTGGATATGAGATACTTGGAGTCTGAGAGCCTGTATACCTGAAACAGTCAGTTTATATCTTTCTGGGGGAAAAAAGGATACTGCATAAGGTAAAGAGAAGAATTTGGAAGCAGCAGTGATTTAATAATTCTCTTCCTGTAGCTCTGTGTCAATGCAAAGTGGTTCTTCTGGCCAAAGCTTAAAACCAGTCAAATCAACCCAATGCCCATGTTTAAACATCTGGAAAAAATATTATAATTCTTGAGAGAAAGACAAAAATGTTGATTATTAACTGTGGTTAGGGAGACTTTGTTCACATGTGCACAGCTCCTGTGTGAATAGATGATAGCTTGCTGCATGCAGCCTAGGGTACATTCGGGGTCTCTGTTGAGGGTTTGCATGTGTCTTTCACTCTGGGGGCTGAAAGGATGACATGTTCCGAAATGAAACTCTTCCTGCGAGTGACCCCACTGCATCTCTCTCCCTCCCTTTGCCATCTCTGTGTTGGTGGTTTTCACCCCAGTGTACTTTTAGTGTGATGAAACATCTCTCATCCTTCTGCTGTCTGAAACACATAACTCAGGTTTGTTTTAGGCAGCACCCCTGAGGTTGCTGACATGGGTAGCTCTGAGTAGAGGAGGAACTGTGGTCCACTATAGGCCACACCTCATAAAGCCATTTGAACACAGATTGGGTGAAACAATGACCTTTGGGAAAAGCTGGCTACATTTGGGAATAGAATGATACTGGTTTTCACATACTGACATGAGAATATTACATTTACTTATTTTACTTAATGACTGTTATTTGTCTTGGAGTATGAATGTTGCTTGTACATAGAGTGATGCATTTTAATACCTTCAAAATGTAGGGAGAAATAACCGAAGCAGCAGCAGTGATCTGGATTTCTCTCTCAGGTTTGGAGGATTTGACTGTGTATCCTAAATTGTCTGATGTTTCTGAAAATTAGGCCACTGGTGTAAGCGCCTAAGCTTGAAATCCTGACTTGCTCTTCCTGGAGGGATAACTTCTAAGATAAAGCTGGTCATGACAGAGCAGTGAGCAAAACCCTCGTTTTCTCAAATAAGGGCTATAACCATTAAGAGATTCCCATTCCCCATCTTCCCATTAATTTTGAACTGGAGCTTAAAGCCAAGCATATATAAGTTACAATATATAAATTAACATCTATAAGTTACACAAGGTAATATAAGTGACAGAAGGTGTAAGTGCTTCTCAGGTGCTCAAAACATAATGGTTTATTTTGGATTCTAGTTTCTCTGTGCCAGCTTCAGCTAGCTTGTTAAAGGGACAGGAGCAAAGCAATCTGACTTGTATCAGTATATTTTAATCAGTGAAATTAAGCCAAGGGCCAACTGGAAGACTTTGGTTCTATTTGAATAACATGTCTGATGAGCTTGCAGCTAAATTACTAATTCCAGTGAGGGGTTTGAATTTTTCATTGGGCTTAATGTGCAGAACCCTTAAATATTCTGGCATATTTAGTAATCTGAACCTGTGAATCTGTATCTGCAAGTCTGA
Organism: Agapornis roseicollis; assembly: GCA_002631895.1. Lineage (NCBI taxonomy): Eukaryota > Metazoa > Chordata > Aves > Psittaciformes > Psittacidae > Agapornis > Agapornis roseicollis. Next base: position 16,476 of record NDXB01002323.1, on the reverse strand, counting down.
ACCCCACAAAAATACTGCTAAAGTTTTTGCTGTAATATTCTCTATTAAACGGATGTTACCTTTACTGAGTGGTCTGAATCCCTACTGAGCAATAGTATAATATTTGAATGTTGTTAATGGGATGAGTGCTACAGTGTTAAGATTCAGTACACACAAACTTGGAGCATTGACACTGGTTAAATCTTACCAAAAGCTTTGACGTTTTCTGAATATCGTACTCTCATGATGGCAACTTGGTGAGATACATATTGAAACAGCAAACATGAAATAGCACCTACAGAAATGAATCTAAATTGAGTTCTAGCTCATGATTAGTAATCTGTACAGCTGTTAGCTTGAAGTCTGTAAAATCTGGGGCTTTACAATTCGCAAGGGGAGGAAAGTGGACAATATCAACAATGATAGAGGCATTGGTGAGCAAAATTAAATGGCTGGTAATTTTGATAGCTTACAAAGAATGATGTTATTTACAAAAGCTCCTTTTTTTTGCATGGAATCTGACGTCTTCTCCCATGAGCTTGCTTATAATTCATATTCCACTTTAATGCGCCTGCAAAATGTGCTTGCTTTCTGTATACGTATTATTTTTAGGATGTTATGTTTCCTTGGTGCATACACAATGAGCCTGAAATCCTGCAGGAATGTGTTTAATTTGAAAGTTTTATCCTCTGGGCCTGGTTAATTCAAATAGGAGGCTCAGAACAGCGCTGCAGCGCCGGCAGGAATGCGGGAACGGCAAATGGGCGGCACAGCGCAGCGCCGAGCCCGGGAGGCTGCGGTGCCTGCGCCGGGAGGTGCCAGTATCCTGGAGGGCTCCTTTCTGAGGCTGCTCTGCTCGCTCCTGTCCTGTCAGCATCATGAACGTTTGGCCAGCTTTGCTTTCCTTGATGTCCTTAGCATAGTTCCTAGGGATCGCATAATCACAGCCTTCCCAGATACTCTTATCCAGAGGCACCGTGCATAGCACTGAGCTGCTTGACATTGCTGGTGATGCAATGCCTAGACAGGATTTGAAGAGGGTTTGTTGGTGTCTTTTCAAGCTGGAAGAAAATTGAACTGCAGCCATTATGTTCTCACCCTATGTTTTTTGGAGATGGGAATACACTTGCTGAGCCTGTCCTGCTCTGAGAGCAGTGAACTACGTTTGCATCTGCAGGAATGCGATAGCTGAGGAATTCCAGTGTGCAGCCTGCTGGAAAGTGCTGCTGGCTCATGGGCAGTGGAGGGGAATGGGCCTTGCGACAAGGGCTGGGGGGGAGAAATGAAAGGCATTTTTTCTAATACCCTGGGCAGCGCACGCAGGATGTTATGTCTGGCTTGGGCTGGGCTGACGTGGTGCCTCAGATTTTTTTCTCATAATGCTGGAAAAACAGATATAAGGGAAACACAACGATAGAAATGGAACAAAATTAAAATGAAAAGCAAGCTTTCTGTTTCACAGCGAATAATTTGCAGCATCTCTCCTCAAAGAAATCTGGCTGCCACTAGAGATAGGGAGCAAGCAGCATTGAATTTCCTGCAGTTTTATAGTCCACTTGGATATCCAAATTACTGCAGGCCCATGGCGGGCTTGGGAGAAGGCAGTGGTGTGGGGAGCTGTGGGGTGGGGCCAAGAGTGCCTTGAAGCAGCCCAGCTAAAGGAGAATTCCAGGTGTGTGTTAAAAAAAGAGAAGATAGGGTGGAGAAAAAGGGTGAGAAAACCCCTGGCTTGTAGTTGGCCAGGGAACATCTCTAGGCTTGTACGTACTGAGGCAGGAAGGGAAGGTATTAGCCCCTTCCTTAAAAGGGGATATGCATTTGCTGGAGAGCTGTGTGTCCTTTTCTCCAAGTATCTCTGAAGAGTGGAGTGGGGCTTATTACTTTTCCATAGCTGCTCAGGAGCAACCAGAGTTTTAAATCGCTTCCTTTCCAGGAAGAGGATGTGGTCAGATTTTTCTCTGGTCTTTCTGATGCTGGACCTGTCTTCAATTCAAGTCAGCACTCAGACTGGTACCCTTCTTGGAAAATGTCTGTCTTCCTTGGCTTTTATTTTGACCTGCTGTGTGATGGAATTCCTTTTTATTTGAAATGTGCAGATACAGGCTCTGTGCAGTCCTTTCCCTCTGTGGAATTCACCAGTTACACCCAAAAATGCAGCCTCTCTTATTCAGAAACAGAAGTGTTTAAAAGCCAAGCGTAGTGTGTGTATGTGGCGGAAATCCCATTCAGTGCTATGTACTGATCTGTGCCTGCAGGCCGTCAGCTGCCTCACTTAGTTCAGTATATTAATAATGCAAGTCCCTAAGGCTGGTTATTGTCTCTGGAGTCTGCTATGTGCAAGTGCTTTTCTATTCCAATGAATTCAGTAATCAAAGCCCCACTGGCCGAACAGCCCCTGGCTTAGAAAAGGTAAATTGTGCTGCTTTTTTCCCCCTAACTTTATTGAGGCTGAGCCTTACGTTGCCCAGGAATTTGTCCCTCCACCTGACTTTTGTATATAGTCCAGATAAGAAACAAAGGCTTTCTTTCATCATTCTAAATGTTAAGATATAGAAGAGAATGAAACAGCAGTGACATTATATCTGCATCTTGCTTGAAAGAGCTTTGTCTGAAGAAAGGCCATCCAAAATACTCATTGGAGTTACTGTCTTCTTCAGCTTTCAGAAGTCACAGGGAAAGAGCTACTCCCCCTGCTTCCTTAGGAGTGTACACTGGGATTTCTAGCACAGATTTATTTTGCGGAGACTTCGGAGTCAAGTTTTTTGTATGCAGTTTTTGATGTAGGGCCTAATTAGGCTCTACACATCTTAATACTTTTTGCTACATCTGCATTAAAGATGGCATTGCATATATTTGCATACAATTTACATTTAAAACTTAGCCATGCTGTGTGCAATAATCATTTTAACAAAGTACCATTGACAGTCAATATTGTGAATAAGCATCCAAACCGGAATTAAGCATACAAAAAATATGGGTGCATCCAGTCTTTCTTGAGCAGTCTTGAGGAATCTGGAGTTCTTTTTTAGCATCAGAAGTTTGTTGGGATGTTTCCCCCAAACAAGTGGGCAAGCGGAACATAAAGAGAAGCTTAGAGCTCCTGCTTTTTACCTAGAACCTGTGTGTGCAAGACTCTGTCAAACGATTCCAGCACTCACCAAAACTTATCCCAAGGTTGGAGCATATTCAGTCTGCTATGAGTGCCACTGTCAGTCCGGATGCTCAGGCGTGACATCTGTTTCTGGAGTTTCAGCTTGGGCCCACTCTGAATTTAAATGTAGCTAAACAACAGATCTCTGGGAAGGCCTGAGGTGGTTGGATTTTAGTTCTGGCACGTAAAGGGTTGCTGGTTTACTCATCTGTTTTCCAAAGTACTGCTAATGGTCAATGGTGGAAAATCCTGAGGTCTTTTTGGTGCTTTCCTGTGGAAGTGTACTGGGTTGTTCCATTTTCCATTTGTCTCGGGTCAGAAAAGGAATCTACACGTGGCAGAAAGTCCAGAAAAGGAACAAAGCGAGTTACTTTGCAGGGCAAAGAATCTGTATGTGCTGACACTTAGGCCAAAGCATTCAGGGCAGGGGATGCAGATTTACATCTTGCATTGTCAGTCTAAAGGACACCAGCAGCAGCGTCTGTTTTACTCAGCAAAACTCAGACTGTATTTTGCTTTTTTCTTTTCTTTCTTGCTCAGGGGCATCGACATTTCTCATTTCATGATTATGATGGTGTCAAAACCTTTTCAGACTTTCTCTAAAAGCTTGAAAACAGCTTGGAGTCAGCTGGTGCTTAGGCTAGTAAAGATCAGACGGGCATATTCTTTTTAGACAGACTTCAGATCTGATTCTCTGAGGTGGAAATTAGGGATTTGACTTCCGTGCTACAGATGCACAGAAGATGCATATACCAGCAGAGTCAAAGTCTCATTTATGTCTCTGCAGTTCGGTAACAGGGAAAGTCACGAAGGATGAATAAAATCTTCAACAATCTCTCATCTGCAGGCAAATAATTTCACTTCTTTGCACTTACCTGCCTGCTTTCATCTGTGCAGACATCATAGGCAGCTGAGGGTTGGCGAGTTAGCAAGCTGAGGAATTAAGGAGGGAGGCTTTTTGCAATATTGAAGTTAAGTGGAGTTTTTCCATTATCTTGGTCAGATGCCTTAGAAACACATGTTCCCCTGTTGGGTTGGGAACAGAATCAGTCCTCCCTTCTGCAGTATTCCCAGATAAATGGAAAAGGGTTCTAAGTCATTCAGCCTCTTAAACACTAGTTTCTTTAGTCTGCTTCATCTACACATTGAGCACAACTGAACTGATTGATTTGACTACAATTCTATACAGTCTATATGGTGCCTTATAAAATCAAATACATTTCTTGTTAATCACAGTAATATAGACAAAAGTACTTCAATTGTCAGTGATGGTAGTGTTTACATCTCAAAGAGCATATGCAAGTGATGATTTGCAGCAAGGTAGATACTTGAGAAATACTGAAGTTAAGTCAAGGATTTGGGCCTGTTTAGGACATGAGTTCCTTCATGCTTTCTCTCCTGCACAGTGCTTCAGCTACTCTGAAGACTGTATAGCACATGTATGAGGTATGCAGATCTTGCTTTGCCTTTACAAGTGTGGGACAGCACACAGTTGTGAGTCTTGACTCAGCTCCTGGATCTCTAATCTTCTTTTGTGGCTTTGGGAAAACTTGCCTGAAAATAGCTGGGTTTGCTTCTGAAAGAAAAATGTCTGCATTGTGTTGAAGTAATTGAATTCTGCATTAACTTTGTGCTTCTTGACGTTCACAGGTTTTTTTTATAATGTCATCTCATCCAGGGCAATCAAAGAGCTTTTTCCATAGGAACCCTTTGCAGACAAAAGGCTTTCAGAGCAGCTTCTCTGCAAGTGCATTCTGCACCATATGAGTTCTGTAAAAATAAGTTCTGAAAATGGTTTTCATATCTGTTTAGCAAAATATGAGCTTAGTTTCAAAACCCATGAACTCTGAAGTTTCCCCTCCTTGGAGAGTGCTCTTCTGAGGTAACATTTTTGCTTTTATATTTACAGACAGACATTCTAATTATCTGGGTGATGATAATGAATGTGTTGCTTATAACCTATTCTATGAGGGTGAAAAAGCTGGAGGGTGATTGTAGATCCTGCTTTTGTCTTAAATGATGAGAAACTAAAAAATAAGAAAAGAGTGCAGAAAATAGAGCATAAAAAATTAATGTTTTGCTAATGAAAATCCTCCAGATGAAGCACAAAAAGGAGAGGGGGAAATGAAATTCCCGTAGTAAACAAGTGATACTGAAACAAGTGAGAGATTTGAGTCCAACTCGGAATGATCTATGTATAATTGATGATTAGAATGTATTTTGATTGTGCTGCTCTTTTCTTTGTACAACCAAAGCTGAAGTGCACTGTAAAATTTGTCAGGAAGAAAATGAATGGCTTTTGGCTTTATTTTTTTCAGGCATACGCATGGAAAGTTGTGATTTTTGTTACCTGGAGAGGTCTTATTTGGCTGTTGGTTACCATGGCTTTGCTATATGTTGATAGCAGTCACAAATAATAAGTTATACTGGCATTTATATTTGTATCCTAGTTTTAGCAACCCCCTGAAATCAGTTAGACCCTTCATGGTGTGCAAATACTGTTTCAGACTGTCAGCAGACTGTCAGGTGACATGTGTCACCAGATACTTCCTTCACATTTTTCCATGCCTCACACTTTTCAGTGCTGCAATACTACTGGGACAATTGGAAATGTGAACTTCAGGCTTTGGTTTGGGATGTAAGAAGTAGCAGTGAATCCCTCAGAAGAGAGGATGTAGTGATTCCCAGAAGCCTTCAGAATTTTCCACTATTGTATAGTGGGCAAAATTAAGGTCTTTTAAAGTATTTTTGTGGAAAGACAGAATATATGGGAGAGAAGGGGAGATCCCTTCCAGCCCCAGCTATTGAGGGATTCTGTGGCCATTAAGATGAGCTAGCTTTGAATTTAGCCCAGCCCTTGCTGGCCTTTAATGAAATAGGATTTTCTTCTTACAATTATTGTAAAAAGCATGTAACATTTTTCAATGTCATGTGTGTCTCTGTGCATATAAACCACTGTTCCTACTGCAATTAGCAGGGTTTATTTGGATTTATCACTGAACAGCCTTTGGCATTTCATAGCGAAGGATTGTTGTTGTAGCGCATGCACTCCCAAATGTTGGAAATATGGTGGCATATGTTCTTTTAGTGCATGTTTTAAGAATTACTAGTAACTTTCAAAAGACAATATTTTGGAATGACGAGAAATTAGGCACAGAATCTCATCAATCTGTTGTATCCATTTCATGCACAATATATAGACTGTTTGGAAATTATGCCATTGTTTCACCATTGTATTGCTTAGCTGCTGGGCATTTAACTGGAGAACCAAGTTTTTCCAGGATAGTTACTCCGACCTTTGAGCAATTAACATATGGCTTGTCAAATAGGTGTTCAGAAATCTTTAGTATAATGTCTGTAATGCAGACTGATGTGCACAGGAGGGAACTGAAATTTGTAGTGTCATTGTAGGGTAGTCAGCCTCCCCAGCATGCAGGTCTCCATGAGGTGCTGATAAAGGTGTCTGCGGAGGGAACTGCAAGACAGTGCTGTAGGAGGAAGTTAGAGAAGTCTCTATAATACATTGCTCTGAAATTTAAACTCTGAACCAACAGAAGCAGGCTAAGCTGGGAGCTTAAATGTTTGGCAGCCTGCCCATGGGCAATCAGGCAGTATTTTAGAAATCAGTTAAAACAGGGAGGTTTTAGATAGCCATTTATTACTTTTAGCTGTTTAATGCTTAAATTTGCTCTATGTTTAGTTGTATAGATTTGGGTTCAAAATAAAATAATTCTAAATGTTGACATCAAAAGGAAATGACTTAGAAAATTCAGCTCAGGGAATGAGTGACTCTCAGTTTATTGCCTCTGCTGGTCACTCAGGTAAAGCCTCAGAATGTTTTCTGTACATAGCACAGATCAGTTCTGTACAAAGACATTGTCACTGAACAGTTCCAAGGGAGACGAGCTAGCAATGTTTGCAGTTCATGTGCTGGTTAATCTGCTTGCTTGTTATTTCTTTGCTTTTTGATTGTGTAAATCAACAAACTGGTAAACTCTTCATCAGGATCTGGGCTGGTGTAGCTGCATCTTTCAAAGCCTATCAGCAAATACATCAAACTGCAAAGTCCCGCTGGGAAGAGGTGTTGGCATGCTGGCTTCCAGGAGTCTGACTGCACACATGGGAAAGGTACATGGCCCCTTACTCTGACATTCGAGGAACTTTGTTTTTCACTATCAATTACACACCTTAACAGCACAAAACATGTTTCTACTGTTCTGTTTCTTATGTTGAATGAGAAGGACTTGTGACCAAATCTTTCCCTTCCAGAACATTAGTAGAATCAAGAAAGAGATGGATGCGTTGTCTTTTAAATCTACTCCTGTTCATCATGTCTTGGTATTCTGTATTTAGTCTTATGCTTCTTACATGGGTTCTGAGCTTTGAAAAAGGACTTGTAATCACTTTGCTGTAGTTTTATGCTGTTATTTAAAAATAAAAAGAGAAACCATGGCAAAGAGCATGGGCTTAGCTACAGTCTTGTATCCACATACGTTTACTGTAGTAACAGGCTGGTACTAAGGTTGTGCCTTACATAGCTTACTGGGAAGCCATGGATTAAGAAACTGTATTAACTCCATTTGGTGGTGTCCAGAATTCAACAGAACAAGGCTTTTAGCACTGCAATTACCTTACTTGTGCTTTTTGCCCATGGTTTTGATGTATGCATCAGTTTTATTAATATTCACTTTGTAGCTGGCTTGAAAGAACTCTGATTGAGCCCTACACTTTGCAGTGGCTTTAGGGCCTTTTCCAAACAAATGTCCAGACTGGTGCTTGTTGAGGCATTTGCAGGTATCCAGAATTATGCAGAAGTATAAGTAGCTTTGGGGAGAAAAGGTCACTAACTTGCTCTGCAAAACCAGAAATGCTCCATTTTACTTTTTGCTTGTTAAAAAGGTATAAATTCTTCTTTGCCTTCAGATTTTCTTTGTTAGTGGATGTTATATCTTCCATGTTTAACAGCACATTAATATTTTCTCTGTCAAGGAACATTGTCAATATGAGCAGAAGTATAGTGGGCAATTCACATGGTAGAGGAAAATCTCAGAAAAAGAAGTAAAAAATGGTTATTTTCTTGTGTGTTATGTAGTGAGTGTCTGGGAGACAGTAAGAAGGGTTAAAAAATTTCCACATTTGTCCTGTGACATCTGTGAAGCAGGATCCTGCAGGTCAGGGGTTGTGTAGGGACATGGCCATGCACAAAGGATGCTGTGATCTGCATCCATACAGGCTGAATTGCCAGCATAGGAGGAACACCACACTGATTGCCCAGAGTATGATAAAACATCATGAACAAGCAAATGGTGTGTGGCAAGAGGAAATCCTGATCAAAAGGAGGAAAAACACCTGGTGTTCCCTCCTTTGAGTTAGCGAGGTATTGTGAAGGTGCATCAGATCGGGTCACTGATCCATCTGCCTCTGACAGCACCATTTCAGAAAACATACCAAAGATGTAGAAGACCCTGTGTAGCGAATCAGTTCACCTCACCTGGCTGGCAGGTCTACAAAGTCCAGGAGTTTCTCCTAGTCTCTTGGCCTCTGTGATAACCAATGGCAATGAATTCTGCCAGCTATTGTGGATGTTTGGCTGGATCTCCTCATGTGCTTTCCCATGTGAAAGTGTAAGTAGGTATGTGTTCTGCACCTTTCATAAACTGCCAGTGTTTCATATGTATTTATGCCCTATCTGATAATTCCTTTTCAGAATTCAAGTGCCCAGCTTTCTTAAGCATATGTGAAGTTTTCCACAGGGCAGTTTCATAAGGCAACTATTATGAATGTGGGGTTTTGTTCCCGTTGCAGAAAGAAACAACCCTTGGTAAAATTGTTTTTTCTAGCTAATGAACCTTAGAATGAGGAAATGTGTTCCTTAAAAGTGGTATCATGATATTTTGGGGGGTTTATAGTTAAAACCAAAATGTAAAAAGAGCAGAGTAAATAAAATAAACTAAAACCCATAACCTTGTTCCATTAGAGACTGTGGGTTTGCCTCTGGTTTTACCTCTCTCTTACCATCAAGATTCTTCCTCCCTCCTCTCCTCCTACGTTGGTGTCCTTGCCCACCATCAAATCACACTGTGCACAGAATGCCAGAATGATTTCATTCTGGTCAGCCTTTTTTAAGGCACCTATGCATGTGGATTTAAAGAACAAGGCTGTCTGTATCTGGAGGCCAGAATAGGTGAGGCCTGTCTCTTTAGCTCAGAGAAAAATCCTGCTTACCACTGTCTCTGTTTGATTTTTGTACTTGACAACACCTTCTCAAAAACGTCTTCCACGCAACACCAGCAGCTAAGAGGAACGGTGCTGTATGCCAAGGGAGCGGGGGATGAAGGACTCAGATCCAGGCCTCTCTTAATAGCTCTGTGACCAGATTGTTCTGTGACTTTGTGAAAGGCTTTGAACTTGTCTCTGTCTCCCTTCCTGCTACTGGAGAATGTGTAAATAATCCTTTTCTCACCATGGCTTCTGTGGCTTTACTGAGGCTTCATTAGTGGATGCCCATGAAGCATTGGGGGGGAATGCTGTTTTTCTGAGTTTATTTCAGTGATGTGTTTAGTGATGCCAGAAGTCCATAAGCTCACCCTTCTGAGACAATGGTCTGTATTAGCTGCTGCCATGTGTTTTCTTCAGGTCACAATTTATGAAAACTCACAGCTGAATTTCTTACATTGAATGTTGTGAAAGATTCAGGCAAACTGCTCATCTTATGGTGCCTGAGTATCTCAGAATTGTAATGGTTAATCCAGGACCTAGCAGAGTTAGCCTCTTTTCTTCCATCTGGTAATGTCCATTATCAAAGTCAACTTCAATTTTGATCCAATAGGGTAAGTGATCAGATCACCACTTATGTGGAACCCCTTACCCTGTTGTCAGTTCATTGCAGGTGTGTGCAAGGAAGATAACTGCAGCTTCTCATGCAGCTGATGAGCTTCTTTCATTACATTTCCATTTTAACAATGTCATTTTGGGCAGATCAGTCAGTGTCAGAAACCTGTCAGAGGTTGTCAGCCTCATTGGTCTATAAATGTGTCTTTGGATCATCTACGTTACCACTGGAGGTTTTGGCTGTGGTGTCTAGATTCTGTCTTGATAGTCATACAGCAGGCAGGTAGATGCTGTCAGGGATCATGGCTGGGAGTAGTGTGATGAATGGCATTGACTTCTGCTCCTGTGTCAGGGCAGGTGTGTGTTTGGGAAGAAACGTGCCTTTTTCTAACCCTTCTCTTTGCTCTTTTGAATGTTACTTTTCATCCAAAAGGATAATCCTGTCTGCTCCTCACCTGCCTTCCGCATTGCTTTCTGTTTCTGACTTGGGAGTACAAGTCTAAGTGTTTGGATGCCCACAAGTATCCAGGGATCAGCAGTTACCAACTCTATGAAGCAGAGGAAGGTACCTATGTAAGTAATTAATATGGATGTTTACTGTTTGTTTCCAAGTGTCACTTCTCGGTTCTGCTTATAGCAAGCATTAGAATGCATCCAGATCTGCCCATTCCCTTGCTGCTACAGCTGCTTTCAGGGAGTGGCAGGCTTCTTCAATCAGTGAATAAAATAAAAGAGGAAGAGGAGAGTTCGTCAAATGCTCCAGGGTGCTCTTCTGATCGAAAAGTCAAGACAGACACAAATGAATACAGTGGAGAAACCTGTGGAGCTTGCTGTAATCCTTGTGAAGCAGTTTAAGAATAGTCTTTTGAGTTTCAACCCAAAGACTTTGTCACTAGTAACAAAGGTTTGCCACCTGAGGAGACCAGTGTGATGATTACTGCTAACTAACAGTTACTGTCTGAGCTGTGATGTGTATGAGGCTGTTCTTGCTTTCCACGTTGGAAGGGGAAGGAAGAGTGGCATTGCTGATATTACTCATGTGCTAACAGGGGTAGAAGTGGTGTCTTTTTATGGCAATCACTGTATAGGATTTCTCCATACAAAAAAATGTGACAAGGGCTATATTAGGTCGTATCAAGCCCAGTATCCTGTCTCAGACAGTAACCACATGTCTGAACCACAGATCAAATGAGACAAAGTAATTTCAAATTCAGCATGAGCATTCTGAGGAGATGGAAACATCCTTCCTCTTTAGGAAATCCTTCCTCTAATTCCTTTTGTGTTCATTCTTTCTTTTAGCACATTTGGAGGCTCTCTGATGTTCAAGATTACATTAACAGGGTTTCCCCTGCTGTTTCTATTGAATTCAGTTAATATAATGAGTTTACTGTTAAATTAAACAAAATAAAGCCTGCCATGTGGCAGAAATACCACTGAGATCCCATAATTTCTACCTAATAACTGGTGTCTGTACTAAGCGCATATAAGTTCAATGGTGGAGAGTATGACTCTGCCAGACATGTTAAATGTTTCTTATAAAAGCTTTGTTTGGACACATAATCATTCATAAAAGCAATGTGCCAGTGCCATGGAAGCCAAGAATTTCATCTCTAGCCCAGTGAATTCATTTTCATAGGGTTTTCTTAGTTTACCTGTGCATGCTAAATCCTCAAGGTGTTCCTGTGGCTCTGTAGTGTGTGTAAACCCAAATAGTTGTGAAGAGTTACAGCTCAGACTGTTGATTCACTCTGCTGTTTTTGATAACACAGATGGGTTCTGGGAAGGGTTTGGGTCATCCCTTCTGGTAATACCAACCACTGACATCCCTACTTGTTCAGCATCTATATTTTATGTTCTTTTCAGACCACTGCAATTCTGCCATATCATAAGGAAGTTTTATCTTTTTAAAATTAGAATGTTTTGTTCTACCATCTGTTATTCCTGTGCCCAAAATGGTCATTATTTATAATGTCCCTTAGGGTTTTTATTCTGGGTGTACATATCTCTTTTTGTGGCCAAATGCAAAGGCTAGCTGCAAACAAAGTGTTTGTATATTGGTATATTAATTCAAGCATCAGAACCCTGAGATCCTAGGATGATATCCATCAGTGACTGCAGGATTTGTAGTGAGTGACTGTCACCACAGAACATTATACTTGGTTGTTTCTTAACTTACTTACACACATTCTGTTTTGTTAGTTTTTCTGCCGTTTTCTGTGATGTGGTTGTAAGAACTGCAAAGATTTTTAGCCTTGGGCCTTGTCCAGACCTGGAAAAAGGCAAGATTTAATTTTGCTGTTTGTTTTACTTGGTTCTGATCTCAAACTGAGATGGGCCTGCTGTGGGCTTGCAGACTTATTCACATTTGGAGAGGATTGTAGGGCTTGCATTTTGGTCCATCGCTAATTGAAATCCCATTAAATTTAATACCTGATTTTGATGAATTAGAACACTTGTTTGGTTGGTAACTTAACTCTGAGCCATGGGGCTTTGACACTTCAGTAAATGCTTGCAAGGCATGTGCCTGTGTGGATCAAAACCCGCCATGATTGCGTAAGCCCCTGTGAAATGAAACTGATGAGTTGCTACTGATGCTTGCTCCTAGATGAGTTTATTTAACACTTGGAAATGAATGTGTAGCTAATGTTGTTACCATTCTTTCAGGCTTTATTTTTATAAAATATAAAGAAAAAACCCCACCACACCAAAACACCACTTCTCTAAAGTTACTTTTCTCTAATGTAAAAGACCTTTACAGGTTAAATGTCTTTTACAGTTTTCCTTCAGTTGACTGGCACAAACTATTAAATGTTAACCCTAGAAGGTTGCTATTACAGCTGCTAGACCATTTGAAACATTAACCGTGTTACAGGAAGCTGCTTTTCTGGCCTCTTAAGTGTTTCTAAATGTTCAATAGATTTATTTTTGTTAAACTCTTACCTCTCTTGCCCTCCCCAGAAATCCATCTGCAGCTCAGCTGTTCACAATCCAGGCCTGTTTAGATTTTGTTCATGAAACCAAGTGTGAAATCTGTGGCCACAAGCCAGCCCCTGTCCCATAAGGCTGAGATTGCTGAACTCTTCTCAGAAGCTGAAAGAAAATGAAAGAGGAGAACAAGTCTGTATATTTATAAAAGCAGATACCTTCAAGATCCAGTTTTGTTTAATCATGGCTTGTTTGCAGGACATCTCCAAGTGAGTCAATCTTCCTGTAAGGTTCAGTTCTATTCTGAATGAGTTCAGTGCTGCTGAGAGAAGAGTGCAGAGGCAGGATGCCAGGGCTTACTCCTATTGCTGATTTGGTCACTGATCTGGTGTATGTCCACATCTTGTCTCCCTTAGTCTCAGTCTCCACTTATAATCTGGTTATGTGACTGTGTATTCAGAGAAGTAGTCACAGGTTGCCTTGCCTTATGGTGATTTGGAGTGTAAAAGTGTTCTGCTGCCTCAGTTTTGAATGGGGAATGTTTCACAAGTGACCTCAGAGCATAGATGTCTGCCCTCTGGCCTGCCGAGAAGACCTGGACTTCTGTATGTGCAGCTACTTCCATCTCTTGCTGACGTTTTGAGTCTTGAAAGAAAGACATCTGCTTGGCCCTATGCTTGGTCAGAAGTGGCCAACAGGCCCATAGCTCTATTTCCTCTTTGTGAGGGAATGGCACGTCCTTGCCCTTTCTCCCAGCATTTAAGGAGCTTTATGTCTTCTTTTGGTTTTGCCCTTGATTGTTATTTCTTCTGTATTTTTCTTATGTCTTTCAAGCCTTCTTCCTCAGCCCTTCACAGGGCTTGCTCCATGTGGCTCTTTTCACTGTGGAATTAGGAAAGGAGCCAAAGATCTTCTTACGTTGTAAGGCTTTGAAGGCAAGGGTGGGTGAGCAGTACTACTATGGCTGCTGTTTTCTCTTTTAGTTGTCTTTATGGGGGTTTGTGTACTTGCTTTTCTTCCTCTTTAGGAGGGGGAAAAAAAAGCAGTAGGTGGAGCAGCATTAGCAGGTGAAATACTTATTTGAGGGACAAGCCAACCCCAGCAAGTGTGATGTCTGGGAAGGGACGTGGGCACAGGGCACTGCATGGGCTCTTCTGCACGCTATTCCCTGATAAGAGGCCGTTAGCTCAAATGAGGATAGACAGACGAGAGCTTCCGAGCCAAACTGGGATTCCTGGCAAACATCAGATCAGGCTGAAAATACCACTTCGAGTTAGAGATAGTGATACAGTTGGAGGTGTGACAACCCACACAGATCAGTTTGAGCCAACTGTGCTGGGGAAAGTATTGGTTTTATCTACTGTTAAATAAGACAACATGTCTAGCTGTAAGACAGGAGGAAGGATGGAGTTGGTATGAGGAGCAGAGGGCATGAAGAAGAAGAATATCCTGCTCCAAGGTCACCTTTTACCGCAGGGATGGGAGATTGAAGAGAACTTTCATGCTGCTTTTGATGGCTAAGGGCTGCTGCACTCCTGGCAAGTCTCTTGGGAACGGTTCAGGCAGATCTGCTGCCGTACCTGAGGCAGACACTCATTTATCTGAGACGCTGTGTTCCGACTGCTAACAACCAGCTCAAATTGGCTGCTTTTTCCACATTTGTCGCTGAGCCAGCCGCATTGTCTCAGCTGCGCCTCTCCGAACAGGCAAGAACAGACCCAGAAAAAGTTTTGGAGTTGTTATTCTTAGGCATTTCCTCCCCCCCCTCCCCCCCCATCTTGTCTCTTTAGTTTTCTTTCTTTTTCTTGAGCTGTGTTCATAACCCTCCTTTCCTTTGTTACCTTGACATCTTGGACTATTTTCCCCTTCTCTTCTGAAGGTATGTACTCTGGCCTCACAGTGTGTTCCTATAATACCCACTGATAAAAACCTAACTCTCACAAACGCCAACCCCTGAACTGTCTGCCCCGTCAATGGCTAATACTCTCATGGCACTAAAGAGGGTTCTCTGATGGCACTGGAGCAGGAAATGAGGTAAAATGGCTGATGAAGCACTCCCCATTTGGGTTATAATGTTTGAGTCTTGCGCTTCGTAGCATTTTTCTTACCACAAAGGGATTTTTGTCAGGGCATCCACAAAGAAAATTTATATCAGGAATGTTGATGAATCCCTGCTTGAGCTAAGTGGAAGTAATATCAATAAGGAACAACAGTGCTACTGTGATCTGACACCTTCCCCTGTCAAGCAGTGTGTTGTCTTCTAGGGCTAGGATTGGTATGTCAGCTGTCTTCTGGTCTGCACCAGAAGAGTGATTTGTCACTGAAAAGCTGAGTATCTAGCACATGATACTACCAGGTGGGACAGTTGTAGGTGTTTGCACATCATTTCATGGTAGTACAGGTGTTCTCAGAGACATCTTCCAGATAGGTAACTCATCCCAGGTTAGTGACAAAGCCAGGAATGCTATATAAACCTCCCTGGGCTCCAGACCAAAAGCTTCTGGGCGTTACCTAAAGATTAGAATATATTGAGTGTCCTTTTAAGCTCATTTTCCAGGGATCTGCAAGCAGCAATCACAAGAGTTAATGGATAACAGAAACATTGTTTTATACTAGACAGCATTTAGGAGATAAAATTCCTCTAGCAGTGCTGCAGTTAGCAGTGCCTTGGTTTTTATCTCCTTAGTAGTTGGGTAGAATTTAGGTTTCTTTAGTTGGATTGCTAAATATTTTCACCTGTGAATACTATCACTGAGACTGATGGTGTCCATTGATGTCTTACATGGGTTTTGTTGATGCTATTTGCCTTTTTCCAGCTGTTGGATGACTATGTTGGTTGTCCATAAGATGATTGTTGAGCAAACAGTGGAACATCTCTGTATTTGCAATATCCATGATCATTTCTAGAGAAAGAATTTTAAATGCAAAACCTCTGTAATTGTGTGCGCTGCTCTAATTGCAGTCCCTAAATAAGCAGGGTCAGCTGGGTTGCTGTTGGGGTTATGAAGATGCTCTCTAGGATGTGCTTTCTCCTTTTACCCCCTCCAGTAAGTTTGTGTGTCCCCCTCCCCATTTGCATCAGTTACTCCAAAATGGGGAACTAACTATTTGGGCTTTGATGATAAAAAAGGAAGTTTCTACTTATCTTTGTGGCTATAGTCAGACATTTCTAACAGATCTTTTGGAAAGAAATGCTATCCTGCCTTAAAGCAGTAACATCTGCTCTGCTGTAATGGCCCAGAAGTGATGTAGTGGTAGAACTGACAGGATGATCATACTGGTCCTGCTTAGAGATGGCCGCTGTACAGCTGGAGGAGTTGCTAAAATGAAACAACTGAATTATTTGTAGAAGCAAATCCATTCCCATGTTTAGGAACGTTTGCCATGGAAGGCAGACCAGCACCACAGAGCCAGTCCTGGCACAGGGTGAGGGGCCATGCACAGCCAGGTTTGGGTCCAGTCTCCCAAGGGCAAGTGCTTTCTCTTTGATGGTGCCCTGAAGCACCTTGTTCTTATTGCAGGTCTCATTAGAGAATTGTTGAGGAACCTGAGTGTTCATAAATCAATGGGACCAGATGGGATCCATCCCA